>JAHHZJ010002640.1:0-42628 GCA_021437245.1 Aegilops speltoides
CATCAAGGAATGGCAGATCACATCCTGCCGTGGTCGACAATCGGTGAATGCGGCGGCAGGGAAATGGATCCTTGGGACAAGCTTTATTAACATCGGTGAAGTCAATACAAAGCCTCTACTTCCGTTAAGCCTGCTTGCTACGACTCTGGATTAGCTAACCACGTTGGATGGAGTACTCCTCGGACCAAGCACTCTGCTTCCATTTCTTGATCTCTTGACAATGAACTCTTGTCGCTCTACTTCTTGCTTCGACTCTCGCCTGGCAGCGGGCGCGTGAGGCAGGCGGCAAGGTGGTGCTCAATTACTTTCACAGGAACACGGGGATGTCGGATGGTTGCCATGCAAACACATCGACATTAGCCGCGGGGAAAGCAGCATGGCGCTTTCCTATTTAGGATCAAGCGTGGCAACGATGGTGAAGGTACCACCGTCTGCGTCCTCCTCAATGGCGGCCACTTTCTTGGTCTCTGGTGAAGCTGTCTTTGCCTTCTTGTACTTACTTGCGGTGGAGCTCGATGGTGCGTCCTCGGCGGCCGGTAGCGCAGCACTCGAAGAGAGTGCGCTTGCCGGAGTGGGCATCGAGCTACTCTTGCGGACTTGATCTTCTTCTTCTTCCCCGGGAGCTTGGTGACAAGTGGTTTGCGTTCTGCTGCTTTCTTTGCTTCCGGTAGATCTTGATCGGTGCAGATAAGTGCATCTTTCTTGTCGCCATGGGCGAAATAACACTTATCGGACCGAGCATCTTGAGCACATTGTATGCATAGTGAGAGGCTGTCATGAACTTGGCGAAAAGTATTTGGGCGGCCAAGTATCTCATTGTAGGGCAATGGGAAATCAGCAACATCAAATGTGACTCTCTCTGTCACGAAGTTCAGCTCGCTGCCAAAAGTTCTTGGCGATGTGATCTTCCCCTTGGCTTGCTCCTTCGGGTTGATCCTTGAAAGGTACCGGTTTCTTGAGCTCATTGTCGGGGATCTAGAGCTTGTTGAGCACGCGGAAGAGATCAATTTAGGCGGCCCCGTCAGCCAACATCTTTGTGACCTTGAGGTTGCGGATGGTTGGCGAAACCAACATCGAGCAAGCACCCGACGCGATGAATGCGATTAGGGTGATCCTCAACATCAAAGGCGATGGGCGTCTTGGACCGCCGAGGGCTTCGCGATTCGGTGATAGTTCGCTGCATGCATTCACCTCCGCACCCTTGTTTGAGTTGACGGTGCGAGGTGTGCGAAGAAAGCGCCCGCCGTCAACGCGACAAAACCTCCGATCACCTTACGAAACTCTTGGTCGTCGGTCTCATCCTCATCCATCTCATCATCCTCATCTTCTTCTTCCGTCTTTAGTAAGCGGCCACGAGAGGTTTGTCTCCTTGCCGTTGCTTGGCCTTGCCTGCGGTGCCCCTCCAGCGGGCGGGCGTTTCTTGCGGATCCTCCGCCACCTCCTGGGCCTTCTCCTTGTCGCCGCGCTCATATTCAGCTTTACGTAGCTCCGCCATCTGCTCAACCTTCTTGCATGCTTGGAGGTCATGGCCCTTGTGCGATGGATCTTGCGTCTTGCTTGCGGAGCCGCCATAGCAGCCGGTGGCCACCACAGCTCTCGCGGAGTCACCGGCTTTGGCCTTGTCGGAGGCTCCTCCGTTGCGGACTGCTCAACAACTAGCACATCCTTAGCCTTTCTTTTACATTATTCCGCCTCCGGTTCCTCTTTGCGGGAGTCCTCCTCAACTGTCGGATCATACGCTCCTACATTCTCTCAGGGATTTTCCTCCCTCCTCAGCCCGTGCACACTTGTCGGCGAGCGTCACAGTTCGGCTGACATCTCGATCTTACGCCGCCATCTCCTCCCTCATCCAGCCCGATTCGCCGCGTTACGATGGAGCAGCGGCGATAACCCGCGGCGAAGAATGGGCGTCTCGGATGTTCTTGCGTACTGGCTGAATCTCTGTATGTACTTGCGCGGGATTCTCCTTCCTTCTAGGCAAGCAAATGAAGATCGCTTTCTGGCCATGGGGCTTGTGGCCGCTGTGAATCTGTTGACAAAGCTGATGGCGCTGAGTGCCCACGAAGAAATGGATTTTGTCCGGCAAGTGCATGAGCCAAAGATCGACATTGAGCTTGGCACCGGCGGAAGTAGTTGGCGAGGATCTTCTCGCCGCCCCCGACAGCTGCACCGCGATGGTGTAGGCGGCGAGGAACTCGGCGGATGTATCCTGCCATCGTAGCTTCTCGGGTACATCGGCTTGAAGTTCTTGGTCTTGGGCCTTTGGACTTGCCCCAGCTCACGCGGTGAGCGAGGCGACCTACGCGTATAGCAAGTCGCTGGTTCCCCTGGCGCATGCATATCAACAATGAGCCCAGTAGCGCAGGTCAGATTGGCCTTGCGCGCTTCTCTCCTGCGCTTCGTCGATCTGGCGTCTTCGATGTCGTCGTTCTTGGAGAAGCGTGGCGTTGATCGCTGGCCGACTTTCAGCGGTCCGGCAACAGCGGTGGAAGTCGGTGTCGAGGTTGGACGGCGAGGTGGCGATCTTAGCCTTGGCGAGGAGTGCGTGGTAGTGGCACCCCAGCGGTCTTGGCAGCGTCGGCTTGCGCTGGCGTCTTCCGAGGCTTCGATGTGTATCGGTTGCGGGGCTTGTCGGCGTTAAGCGAGCCCCGAAGCGAAGGCTCTGAATGGTCATCCTCGATCGTCGATCTTATGTCTACAGCGCTGGAGGGTAATCTAAGCAGTGAGCTCGGGCGATGCTTCCTCAGAAGTCTTGGCGGCGGTGGCGAATGGCCCGAGTCACGGGATATCTCGGACTCCCAAGCGGGTTGGAAGAAAGCGATACCCCATCGAGCGACCGCACCTCACTCGTGCACCAGCATCTTGGCGTGCCGCTGGTCTTGAGCGTCTCGCGATTCGCCGGCAGCCTTGTTCCAACGCAAGCAGCGCTAGGGGCACCGTGGCGTTGTCGATCTTGCACCTCACGAGAAGGCGCGGTGGATATCCGAACCTTTGAAGCTTGCGGGGCCTTGTCGCCCAGACCTGGTGACGAAGCGTGAGTCCGCGGCGCCCGCTCCTCCGAAACGGCGTCCACCCCACCGCCCGTTTGCTCCGGTGGCGATAGGACGATGTGAGCGGGCCGAGCTACCTCCGAAGCTTTCTTCTTTGGTGGAATGTGCGATGAAGATGTTGATGTGGCAGCGTAGATGCGGATCGAGTCGCATACGACCTCGGCGCCCCCTACCTAAGCGGCGCCAAAGATGTCGTGGGGCTGGGAGCAGCGAGCTGTTGGAGAAGCGTTGCGAGAAAATTAAAATTTTTCCTCACGGTTTCACCAAGATCCATCTATGAGTTCATCTAAGCAGCGAGTCAAGGGAGAGTTTGCATCTACATACCACTTGTAGATCGCGTGCGGAAGCTTGCAAGGTGATGATGTAGAGTCGTACTCGGCGTGATTCGAATCACCGATGACCAAGTGCTGAGCGGACAGCACCTCCGCGTTCAACACGTCTGCGTGCGGGTGGCGTCTCCTCCGTCTTGATCCAGCAAGGAGGAAGGAGAGGTTGAGGAAAAGCTCCACCCGACACTGACAGGCGTGGTGATGGTGGAGAAGCGATACTCAAGCGGGGCCGCCCGGCGCTGGCGGCGGAGGAGAGGTGTTGGGGAGGGAGGGCTGCGCCTTGGCGTGGTGCAGCTGCCCTCCCTCACCCCTCTATTTATAGGGGAAGGAGAAAGGGCCGGCCTCTAGATCCATCTAGAGGCGGCGAGGAGGGACTTGCCCCCAAGCAAGTGGGGCGCCCCCTCTAGGGTTCCCCTCAGCCCTAGGCGCAAGGGCCCAGGAGGGAGGGCGCCAGCCACAGGGGCTGGCCCTCCCCACGCAGCCCAAGTGGCCCCAGGAGGGTGGCCCCTCAGTGGACCCGGAACCCTTCCGTGGCCCGGTACAATGCAGTATGCCCCGAAACTTTCCGGTGTCCTTTTAACAACTTCCATATATAAATCTTTACCTCCGGACCCATTCGGAACTCCTCGTGGCGTCAGGGATCTCATCAGGACTCCGAACAACATTGGTAGTCACATACTAGTCTTCCTAATAACCTAAGCGTCACGAACCTTAAGTGTGTAGACCCTCACGGGTTGGAGACCTTGAGAACATAATAGAGGCGACTCTCGGGCAATAACCAACAGCAGTGCTGATACCCATGTTGGCTCCCACATGCTCCTCGATGATCTCATCGGTTGAACCACGATGTAGAGATTCGATCAAAACCACTGTATGCAATTCCCTTTGTCAATCGATATGTTACTTGCGAGACTTCGATCGTCGGTATCCCAATACCTTGTTTAGTCTCGTTACGGCAAGTCACTTTACTAAATCCGTAATGCATGATCCGTGGCCAACTCCTTGGTCACTTGAGCTCATTATGATGATGCATTACGAGTGGGCGAGGGATACCTCTCCGTCATGCGGGTGACAAATCCGATCTCGATCCGTGTCAACCGCGAGATACTTTCGGAGATACTGTAATGCACCTTTATAGTCACCCGATTCGTTGTGGCGTTTGATACACCAGAGGCACTCCTATGGTAACGGGAGTTACGATCTCATGGTGAAGGAAGAGATACTTGACATTGGCAAAGCTCTAGCAAGCGAACTACGATCTTTTATGCTATGCTTAGGATTGGGTCTTGTCCATCACATCATTCTCCTAATGATGTGATCCGTTATCAACGACATCCAATGTCCATAGTCGAAACCATGACTATCTATTGATCTGTGAGCTAGTCAACTAGAGGCTCACTAGGGACATATTGGGGTCTAAGTATTCACTACGTGTATTACGATTTCGGATAATACGAGTTATAGCATGAACAAAAGACAATTATCATGAACAATGAAATATAATAATACTTTTATTATTGCCTCTAGGGCATATTTCCATGAGTCTCCCACTTGCACTAGAGTCACCAATCTAGTTACATTGTGATGAATCGAACACCCATAGAGTTACGGTGTTGATCATGTTTTGCATGTGAGAGAGGTTTAGTCAGCGGATCTGCGACATTCGAGATCCATGTGTACTTTCAAATCTCTATGTCTCCATCTTGAACATTTTCATGGATGGAGTTGAAGCGGCAACTTGATGTGCCTGGTCTTCTTGTGAAACACAGGATCCTTGGCAAGGCAATAGCTCGGTGTTATCACGGAAGAGTTTGATCGGCCCGATGCATTGGGTATGACTCCTAGGTGGTGATGAACTCCTTCACCCAAATCGCTTCATCACGCTGCCTCAGGCTGCCATGTACTCCGCTTCACACGTAGATCCATACGACGCTCTGCTTGCGCTACCAGCTTACTGCTCCACCATTCAACATATACGTATCCGGTTTGTGACTTAGAGTCATCGGATCTGAGTCGAAGCTAAGCGTCGGCGTAACCCTTCTGACGAGCTCTTCGTCTCCTCCATAAACAAAACATGTCCTTTGTCCTTTTCAGGTACTTCAGGATATTCTTGACCGTTGTCCGGTGTTCCTTGCGGGATTACTTTGGTATCTTGCTGCAAACTTACGGCAAGGTTTACATCGAAGTGCAGTACACAGCATAGCATACATAATAGATCCTATGGCTGAAGCATGAGGGATGACACTCATCTCTTCTTTATCTTTTGCCGTGGTGGTGGTAGTGAGCTCAATCTCACACCTGTAACATAGGCAAGAACCCTTTCTTGGCCTCATCCATTTTGAACCTCTTCAAAATCTTATCAAGGTATGTGCTTTGTGAAGAGACCTATGAGGCGTCTCGATCTATCTCTATAGATCTTGATGCCTAATATATAACAACTTCTCCAAGGTCCTTCATTGAAAAACACTTGTTCAAGTAGGCCTTAATGCTGTCAGAAGTTTTGTATCATTTCCCATCAAGTATGTCATCTACATATAATAGGAGAAATGCTATAGAGCTCCCTCACTTTCTTATAGCATGAGCTTCTCCATAAGTGCGCATAAACTAAGCGCTTTGATCATCTCATCAGCGAATGTTCTAACTCGAGATGCTTGCACCAGCCCATAAATGGATCATTGGAGCTTGCATACTTTGTTAGCGTTACGAGGATCGACAAAACCTTCGGCTGCATCATATACAGCTCTTCCTTAAGATGTCCGTTAAGGAATGCCGTTTTGCGTCCATCGCCATATCTCATAATCATAGTATGCGGCAATTGCTAACATGATTGGACGGACTTCAAAGCCGCTACGGGAGAGAATGTCTCGTCGTAGTCAATCCCTTGAACTTGTCGATAACCCTTAGCGACAAGTCGAGCTGCTATAGATGGTAACATTACCATCCGCGTCATCTTCTTAAAAATCCATTTGTTTTCTATCGCTGCCGATCATCGAGCAAATCTGTCAAAGTCCATACTTTGTTTTCATACATGGATTCTATCTCGGTTCATGGCTTCAAGCCATTTGTTGGAATCCGGGCCGCCATCGCTTCTTCATAGTTCGAAGGTTCACGTTGTCTAACAACATGATTTCCGGGACAGGGTTGCGTACCACTGCAGTGCGGGCGTGTCCTTGTGGACCTCTGAAGTTGGTAATAACTTGATCCGAAGTACCTTGATCATCATCATTGTTTTCCTCTTGGTTGGTGTGGGCATCACGAGGAGCGGTTTCTGCATGCACCACTTTCCGTTCAAGAGGTAGTACTTCATCGAGTTCTACTTTCCTCCACTTACTTCTTTCGAGAGAAACTCTTTTCGAAAGCATCCGTTCTTGGCAACAAAGATCTTGCCTTCGGATCTTAAGTAGAAGGTATACCGACAGTTTCCTTAGGGTATCCTATGAATCGCATTTTTCGACTTGGGTTCGAGCTTTTGGGTTGAAGTTTCTTGACATAAACATCGCATCCCCAAACTTTTAGAAAGCGACGACAGGTTTCTTCCCAAACCATAATTCATACGGTGTCGTCTCAGCGGTTTAGGCGGTGCCCTATTTAAAGTGAATGTAGCTGTCTCTAGGCGTATCCCCAAAATGATAGTGGTAAATCGGTAGAGACATCATAGACCGCACCATATCCAATAGAGTGCGATTCTGACGTTCGGACACACCGTTTGCTTGAGGTGTTCGAGGCAGCGTGAGTTGTGAAGCGATTGCACATTTCCTTAAGTGTGTACCAAATTCGTGACTTAAGTATTCTCCTCCACGATCGATCGTAGGAATTTTATCTTCGGTCCGTTGATTCTCCACCTCACTCTGAAATTCCTTGAACTTTTCAAAGGTCTCGGACTTGTGTTTCATTAAGTAAACATACCCATATCTACTCAAGTCATCATTGAGTGAGAACATACGATATCCTCCATGAGCCTCAGCGCTCATTGGACCCTTTACATCGGTATGTATGATTTCCAACAAGTTGGTTGCTCGCTCCATTGTTAGGAGAGCGAGTCTTGGTCATTTGCCTAAGAGGCATGGTTCACATGTGTCAAAGATTCATAATCAAGAGACTCTAAAGTCCATCAGCATGGAGCTTCTTCATCGCTTGACACCAATGTGACCAAGGCGGCGATGCCACAAGTATGTGGGACTATCGTTATCAACTTTACATCTTTTGGCATCCACACTATGAACATGTGTAATATTACGCTCGAGATTCATTAAGAATAAACCATTGACCATCCAGACATGACCATAAAACATATCTCTCATATAAATCGAACAACCATTATTCTCGGACTTAAATGAGTAGCCATCTCGTATTAAGCGAGATCGGATACAATGTTCATGCTCAAACATGGCACTAAATAACAATTATTAAGGTTCAAAACTAATCCGTAGGTAAATGTAGAAGCGGCGTGCGGACGGCGATCACATCGACTCTGGAACCATTCGGCAGCGCATCGTCACCTCGTCCTCGCCGGTCTCCGTTTATTCGCAGCTCTGCTGTGAGTTACAAATATGAACAACGGCACGGTATCAAATACCGGGAGTTACTACGATCTTTGTAAAGGTACACATCAATTACATGTATATCAAATATACCTTTGGTGTTGCGGCCTTCTTATCCGCTAAGTATTTGAGGCAGTTCCGCTTCCATTGACCCTTCCTTGCAATAAAAGCACTCAGTCTAGGGCTTGGGTCCATTCTTTGACTTCTTCCGACAGCGGGCTTCAAGGCGGCGGCAGCATCTTTGCCGTCCTTCTTGAAGTTCTTCTTACCCTTGCCCTTCTTGAACTTAGTGGTCTTATTGACCATCAACACTTGATGTTCTTTCTTGATTTCAGCCTCTGCTGACTTGACATCGAGAACACTTCAGAATGGTCTTTACCATCCCTTGCATGTTGTAGTTCATCACAAAGCTCTTGTAGCTTGGTGGGAGCGGCAGGAGGATTCTGTCAATGACCGCCTCATCTGGGAGGTTAATGTTCAAGCTGGGTCATATGGTTGTGCAACCGGACATCTTGAGGATGTGCTCCTTGTGAACTGTTTTCCTCCATCTTACAAGCTGTAGAACTTGTCCGGAGACATCATATCTCTCGACCGGGCATGAGCTTGGAAAACTAGTTTCAGCTCTTGAACATCTCATATGCTCCGTGATGCTCAAAAGCGCTTTGGAGCCCGGTTCTAAGCTGTAAAGCATGCCGCCTTGAGCGAGGAGTAATCATCGGCACGAGCTTGCCAAGCGTTCATAACGTCTTGGTTCTGCAGAACGGGAGCGTCACCTAGCGGTCCTTCTAGGACATATTGCTTCTGGCAGCTATGAGGATGATCCTCGGGTTAGGACCCGATCCGTATAGTTGCTGCCATCATCTTTCATCTTGGCTTTCTCTAGGCAGCGTTGAAGTTCATGTTGACATTAGCGTTGGCCATTGATCTACAAGACATATTTGCAAAGGTTTTAGACTAAGTTCATGATAATAAAGTTCTAATCAAATTATGAACTCCCACTTAGATTAGACATCCCTCTAGTCATCTAAGTGTTTACGATCGAGTCGACTAGCCCGTGTCCGATCATCACGTGAGAGCGGACTAGTCATCGTCGATGAACATCTTCATGTTGATCGTATCTTCCATACGACTCGTGTTCGACCTTTCGGTCTTAGTGTTCGAGGCCATATGCGCACATGCTAGGCTCGTCAAGTTAACCCTAAGTGTTTTATTTGTGTAAAGCTGTCTTACACCCGTTGTATGTGAGCGTAAGAATCCATCACACCCGATCATCACGTGGTGCTTAGAAGCGGCGAACTGTAGCAGCGGTGCATAGTTAGAGAGAACACTTCTTGAAATTTTTGTAAGGATCATCTTATTTACTACTGTTGTCCTAAGTAAACAAGATGCATAAACATAATAAACATCACATGCAATTATATAGTTGTGACATGATATGGCCAATATCATAAAGCTCCATTGATCTCCATCTTGGGGCTCCATGATCATCTGTCACCGGCTTGACACCATGATCTCCATCATCATGATCTCCATCATCGTGTCTTCATGAAGTTGTCCACGCCAACAACTACTTCTACTTCTATGACTAACGCGTTTAGCAATGAAGTAAAGTAGTTTACATGGCGTTCTTCAATGACACAGAGGTCATACAAAAAATAAAGACAACTCCTATGGCTCCGCGGTTGTCATACTCATCGACATGCAAGTCGTGAATCCTATTACAAGAACATGATCTCATACATCACAATTCATCATTCATCACAACTTACGGCCATATCACATCACATGATCAATTCTTTGCAAAAACAAGTTAGGCGTCTTCTAATTGTTGTTGCATCTTTTACGATAGCTGCAATTGGGTTCTAGCAAAACGTTTTCTTACCTCGAATCACAACAAGCGTGATTTTGTCAACTTCTATTTACCCTTCATAAGGGCCTGTTCATCGAATCCGCTCCAACTAAAGTGGGAGAGATAGACACCCGCCACCACCTTATGCAACTAGTGCATGTCAATCGGTGGAACCGGTCTCACGTAAGCGTCGTGTAAGGTTGGTCGGGCACGCTTCATCCCACAATACCGTTGAAGCAAGAAAAAGACTAGTAGAGGCAAGTAAGTTGACAAGATCAGCGCCCACAACAAATTGTGTTCTACTCGTGCATTAGAGAACTACGCATAGACCTAGCTCATGATGCCCTTTGTTGGAGAGCGTTGCGAGAAAATTAAAATTTTTCCTATGGTTTCACCAAGATACATCTATGAGTTCATCTAAGCAGCGAGTCAAGGGAGAGTTTGCATCTACATACCACTTGTAGATCGGCGTGCGGAAGCTTGCAAGGTGATGATGTAGTCGTACTCGGCGTGATTGAATCACCGATGACCAAGTCTTGAGCGGACAGCACCTCCCGTTCAACACACGTGCAGTGCAGGTGGCGTATCCTCCATCTTGATCCAACAAGGAGGAAGGAGAGGTTGAGGAAGACAGCTCCACCGGCAGCACGACGTGCGTGGTGATGGTGGAAGCGACTCTCGACAGGGCTTCACCCGGCGCTGGCGGAGGAGGAGGTGTTGGGGAGGGAGGGGCTGCGCCTTGCACTTGTGGTGCTGCCTCCCTCACCCCTCTATTTATAGGGGAAGGGAGAAGGGTCGGCCCTCTAGATCCATCTAGAGGCGGCGGACCAAGGGAGGGGACTTGCCCCCAAGCAGGGGCGCCCCTCTAGGGGTTCCCCCTCAGCCCTAGCGCAAGAGGCCCGGGGAGGTGCACCAAGCCCACGAGGGGCTGGCCAACTCCCACGCAGCTCAAGTGGCCCCGGGAATGGCCCCTCCAGTGGACCCCGGAACCCTTACAGTGGCCCGGTACAATGCAGTATGCCCCGAAACTTTCCGGTGTCCTTTTAACAACTTCCATATATAAATCTTTACCTCCGAACCCTTCCGGAACTCCTCGTGATGTCAAGAGATCTCATCAGGGACTCGAACAACATTCAGTAGATCACATACTAGTCTTCCTAATAACCCTAGCATCACGAACCTTAAGTGTGTAGACCCTACGGGTTAGGAGACCTTGAACATGACCAGGAGCGACTCTCGGGCAATAACCAACAGCGGAGTGCTGGATACCCATGTTGGCTCCCACATGCTCTCGATGATCTCATCGGTTGAACCCCGATGTCGAGATTGATCAAAACCACATATGCAATTCCTTTGTCAATCGGATGCGTTACTTGCGAGATTCGATCGTCGGTATCCCAATACCTTGTTAGTCTCGTTACGGCAAGTCACTTTACTCGTCTAGTAATGCATGATCTGTGGCCAACTCCTTGGTCAACTTGAGCTCATTATGATGATGCATTACGAGTGGGCGAAGATACCTCTCCGTCATACGGAGTGACAAATCCGATCTCGATCCGTGTCAACCCAACGAATACTTCGGAGATACTGTAATGCACCTTTATAGTCACCCGATTACATTGTGACGTTTGATACACCAAAAACTCCTCTGATGGCAGCGAGTTACGATCTCATGGTCGAAGGAAGAGATACTTGACATTGACAAAGCTCTAGCAAGCGAACTACACGATCTTTTATGCTATGTTTAGGATTGGGTCTTGTCCATCACATCATTCTCCTAATGATGTGATCCCGTTATCAACGAAATCCAATGTCCATAGTCGAGAAATCATGACTATCTATTGATCTGTGAGCTAGTCAACTAGAGTCTCACTAGGGACATATTGGGGTCTAAGTATTCACCGTGTATTACGATTTCGGATAATACTGATTATAGCATGAACAAAGACAATTATCATGAACAATGAAATATAATAATACTTTTATTATTGCCTCTAGGGCATATCCAACACGAGCACCTATGGGTGAAGCCCCTTCTGGTCGGCAAGGGAGGCGGAGGCTTGAGATTGAGGCGACAGATTAGTGAAGGATTTTACCCGGCCGGAGCTCTCGGAGAGATAAAACTCCTCTGCTGCTTTGTGTTTATATTTGTTCTTGCTCGAAAGCGTGGGTATCTTGTGGTTTGAATGAGTCGAACCGAGCGAACCCCTTCTCGTCGCATGGGCCTCCTCTTTATAGTCCAAAGGGTCTGACAAGGTAACAACCCTGGAGAGAAGGGTAGAAAAAAAAGCAGCGGGTTGGTACAACCACTATCTGGTGTCCCTACCTAACTCGGCGGCGAGGAGAAGAGCATTTAATGCCCGTCAATCGCTCCAACGGTGCGAGGAAATGACCGTTAAGGCGCCCGATCGCCACGATGGCCTCCTAGTCACCGTCACTTGCCACGTCGCACGCTTGGGCTGCCTGACCACCCGCCCGTGCACTAGGAGTGATCTGTGGCGACCGCGTCGTCGGGTGAGCTGGGCGTGAAGCGCGAGTGGTAAGCCGCGCGGACAGCGCCTTACGCATGATGCGTCTCTTGTCGCACCGCAAGCTTGCCGCTCGCCCGGGTCTTGCCGGGGCCTTGCGGTCGCGTCATGATAGTTCTTCTGAAAGTGCCTTAGTTGGCCTTCGGCAAGCTCCTCTTGCGGGGTCTTATCCTTCCCGGCAAGCTCCTCTTGCAGGGCCTTATCTTCAAAGTTTACACTTTGTTCTTGAATGGCAGTAAAAATAAGAATGACCGAGGGGCCTTGGCGGGCCTTGACAAGCCTTACGCCGAGCGAAGACCTTGGCTGTTGCCGTCACACAAGTTCGAGTACTAAAGTACCCACTTTAGTGCACCCACAGCCAGGCAACCGTGCTGAATCCGCGATCTTGATTCGCGGATCTTGAGAACTTCTCCGCCCTTGAACAGCACCCTCCGGGCAACCGTGCGTCATGTCGAAGAGCCCTTTCGAGTCGGTCTGTCTGGGATCAAACTCCACAAATTGAAGGCCCGCTCTTTGGCGGGGAGAATCCGTGGGGACGAGCATGACACGGATCACGTTGATAAGCTTAAGCTTCTTGTTCACCAAATGCAGAGATGGGGTGTGAGTCTGTCGGCTCCTCAAACTACCTCCTTATAAGCCCTTCTCTTTCAGGAGGTGAGGCTGCATGGGTATACTGAATCTGAACTCGAGGGCGCTGCCCATTTAGGGTCCGCGGCTCATTGATGTAGAACCACCCGATTGCCACCTTTGTGGACTCCACGAAGGCACCCTCGAGCGGATGACATTGGGAATTTGCCCACCATGGCGCCTCCGCACTCCGCTTGGGCGCCCTTCACCACCTTGACGGCTTGACATTGAAGGTCTTTAGCCTGCGAAGTGGAGCTGGATCTGAAGGAAGGCCTCGCTGCACGACGATAACGCCGAGATGTTGAGGATGAAGTTTGGCGCCCGGATCGTGGAAGTCCGGCCGTAGTAGTACATGAGCCTGAGGCAGAAGGGATGAAGTGGGAAGCCCAGTCCAGCGGAGGAAGTGGGGAAGGAATCTGACCCTCTCATGAGGCACTGGGGGTGGGGATGAGCTGCCCCTCATCAGGCAGCGGTGCCTGGCGATGTCATTTGGAGAGGTATCCGGCATGCCCGGCTTCTCGATATGCCCTCCGTAGCGGAGGAGGCCATCCCTTGCCTCTGCTCGGGACATGGCTGGAGAAGGTTGAGGCGAGATGTCTTGGGACTTGGTATTTGGAGCTTGAGTCTTGGCGGAGATGGATAAGCTAGGGAGGAAGAAGGCGTGTAGTAAAAAGGTGTATCCTTATCCTTATATGGGGGACAAAGACTATCGTCCCCACCGGCTGGTAAAACTAAGCTTATCTCCCAAGCGCCACCATCAATGGCGGCGGTTGGAGTTACCCGTCCGTATTGATGGGAATCCCGGAATAAGGGACCACGATCTACCTGCCGACAAGGCGTGCCAAGAAACCGCTTAGCTAGCAGCGGCAGGTGGTATAATTAAAACAATTCAAGTAAAGGCTTGGAGGTGGTGTGACGTCATGCCACAAAATACGTCAGTAGATTGAATTTGTGTACATATTATTCTCTCTACGGTGGTATGTGGAACTTATTTTGTAGAGCCGGACACTATCCTGGTGTTCACAATCTTCTATGAATTATTCGGAGGAGGAACCCGCCTTGCAATGCCGAACAATATCTGCGTCGGACTCATCGTCATTGAAGCCTGGTTCGAGACTCTTGAGGAGTCTGGACTAGGGGTGTCGAATAGCCGGACTATCATCATCGGCGGACTCCAAGACTATGAAGATATAAGATTGAAGACATTTTCCCATGTCCGGATGGGACTTTCCTTGGCGTGGAAGGCAAGCTAGGCGTCTGGATATGTAGATCTCCTACCATTGTAACCGACTACATGTAACCCCTAGCCCTCTCCGGTGTCTATATAAGCCAGGAGGGTTTTTAATCCGTGGGACAAACAACCATTACAACAATCATACCATAGGCTAGCTTCTAGGTTTAGCCTCCTTGATCTCGTGGTAGATCCACTCTTGTACTACCCATATCATCAATATCAATCAAGCATGAGTAGGGTTTTACCTCCATCGAGAGGGCCGAACACGAGTAAAAGCATCGTGTCCCTTGTCTCCTGTTACCATCCGCCTAGGCGCATAGTTCGGGACCCCCTAAGCTGAGATCCGCGGTTTTGACACCAAACAGCCGAGAATCATCACCTTTGGTAACACAAAGCATGGCTAGATTACTAGGTGATACTCTAAGACACCTAGGGTCATAATAATAACTCAACATATATTTCAAGGCAACAAAGTACCTCAACTCAGCGATTAGTGTGGTTAATCTTGGCCCAAAGGACATCAAAGCGGGAGGAAGGGATTTTGCAAATGCTTGAGACTATTTAGAAACCTAGGATGACTTTCGAACAACATAATGGCTGTAAATGCTCAAAAGATTTGAGACATGCTACAAAAATGGTGGCATAACCACTCGAGAAGCACAATATCAAGGTTTGAGATCAACGATTAACATCACTGAAGGTGGAAACTGAGGCGGGGCTTAAATCCAACAATCTTATGAGTCTCTTGATTAGTAACCGTGATCTGACGAGAAAGAAGCGAAATCCTAGTTCCTTAACCCGTAGGAAAAATAAGATACTTCGGATCGAGGAAGGCATAAGGGATAAGGAGTAAAAAGAGCCTTATGTTCCATCCACCATCAATTCCCTTATATAACTAAAGAATTTCTAGACTCAACTCCGACCGGTTTGGCTTGGTAATCTCTGAGCGATCAAAGCTCACGATACCAAAGCTGTCGGGACCCGACTCAATGCCACACCGATCTAGCATGTAACACCTCATTTCACTGCGGCCTCACGCGCATGGTATTCCCACAATTGTCGCCTTACCAGGCCGGGACTATTTGCGCCTTTGGCTCACGTATATGATAGTGTCGCTAGCATCCATATGACAAAGAACCGGTGACATGGCTAGTCGTAAACCAAAGTGGCTCTAACTTACGAGGACGGACATGACCCAGCATTGACGTGGCGGTCGGCTGGCCAGTGAATCCGGGCTGTAGCAGTGGGCTAGCGAGGACTCCGATAAACCGAGACATGGCGAGGCTAATAGGACTCGGTGAGACACGGCGTGACATTTCCCGAAGGACAGACCACAGGGAATGAAGGACACATGCCGGCCAGCCTAAGTGTTACAGGCGGTAGCAAGCTACCATGACTCGGTGGAAGCACTAGGAGACATTCACAGAGAAGAGGCTACCAAGGATAAACAACTAGGTTTCGGATCCCACATACCAAGCATTTCAATAACATACACATAATATGCTCGATGTGAAATACAACATGTCATCACAACATGACTATACAACTCAAGTATTTCATTCAATAGGCTCAGGGCGAGATATTACAAACATGGGTCTCATGACCCAACATTCGAAACATACAAGTCAAAGCACAAGCGGAAGCTTAACATGTATACAGTATAGACATCTACAAATGAAAAAATGTGAAGCGACTATCTACGAGATCTGCTGAGGGCACAAGATCGTAGGCTGGGGTAACAAGCTAAGCGTCGAAGTCCACGGAACTACTAGTGAGGCTGAAGTCTCTGCAAAAACATAAAATAGGCAAGCGTGAGTACAAATGTACCCACAAGACTTACATCGGAACTAACTACATATGCATCATTATCAACAAAGTGGTGGTGGAGTTTAAGCTGCGGCATGCCAGCTTTGACTCGGTAGCTATCCTGAACTACATTTGCAAGTAACTCTTTTGAGGTGGCGCACACGAGTCCACATATTCACCATATCAATACACCACTATGGATCCGCTCCGTCTCCTACAAGACGCCATCCATAGCACTCACACTTATCTTGCGCATTTTAGAGTATCCACTTTCACTTGTCTAAGAACTATCTGAGCAACCCAGAGGTCCATTACAGCGAACCGTCTATTGAATAGATAATGTTAACCTGCTGGGTGTACTTCTTCACACACTCTCACCACTTATCGCCGTTTACCCGACATGTACTTTCGGCAACCTTCAAGAGGAAGGCCAGCGAGGGTGTCGTATGACACGACTAACCACGCAAGTCTCTCGTCCGGGTTTATCGCCTATTCGGTTCCATCCTTAAGGAGATCCGGCCCGGGGGTGTCCTTGCGGCCCCAAACTATGTCTCGGGGTTCCCAAGCCCACCTCGGCAAGTGGATCTCACGCTTGGTACAACGATGCCATGGTGCCTAATCTGTCCCAATCCCACATGCGGGTGCCACTTGGTAGACTACTAACACTACCTACAAACACGAAAACTAGTTGCAACTCACAGGCCGAGATCGAGGTTGATTAATAAGTCGAGATAGTCAATTAAGGATCCCAATGTGTGGAAATGCGGTTTCATGGATCACAAACACATAACTTAGTTCACGAGGGCGGCTTCAATGAGACAACCCACCATGTACTCCTACATGGCCTCTCACCGCTACCTTTACCGTCGTGTTCACACTTAGCTCACACTGAGTGGGACATGATAACACACCTCGATTCATCCCGATGAATCGGACACACTCAACTCTAGGTAATAGCGGGCATGACAAACAAGCATGAATGAGTAGGCACATCGGGCTCAAAAACTCCTACTCATGCTAGTGGGTTTCATCTATTTAATGTGGCAATGACAGGTCATCTGAGAGGAAAAGGGGTGAGAGAGTGGTATTGTATTGGAATGAACAAGGGGGTTTTGCTTGCCTGGCACTTCTGAAGATAATATAGTTCTCCATCGGTGTCATCGAATAATCGTCGGAACCACGTTTACTGAGAGAGGACAAACAACGGCAACAGAGAAGAAATACAATCAATGCAATGCACAATATGATGTATGATATGACATGGCAAAATGAGTGTGTTGGGCTAATGCATCTATAACCAGGGTGGTTTGAGCTCATTTGAATCAAAGATTCAAATGCAAACTCAAGTTATGGGTTTATAAAGTGCATTATCATATTTTTCTATAAACAGCAGGTTTAAGTTGTAAACATGCATTAAACCGATCTTGAGATAGGTAGATTGGATTTTTCGATCATTTTCATATACAAATTATTTCATTCTGAGTTACAGTTGAATTTATATGAATTTTAGAAGTTTAGGACATTTTCTGAAATAAATAAATCATTTCTGATTTTTAAAATAAAGAAAGTATTTACAGCGTCAGCGTGACATCATGATGATGTCAGCAAGTCAACAAGGCTGGTTCGGGTCAAACGACCCGGTTAGGGTCCAGCATCGGTGACACAACTAACTAATTGAGTTAGTTAGTGTTAGGTTAAGCACTAATTTAGGTTAATTATCACTAAACTAAACCTAACTAATAATTAACAGGGGCGGCCCACACGGCCGTGTGTCGGAAATCAAACCCGGTCGGTAGCTGGTCGAACCAGCGGACGGACCAGTCCACGGCTTCGTCGTCGGCTGCAGAGAGAGATGGCGGAGCTTGGAAAATCGCCCTGACGATGGTTTTGAGTGTTGGGAGGCTCTCTGACTGCTTTGCTTTCGCCTGATGGAGGCGGAGCAGCCGGAGCTGGGGTGGCGGGCGACAGCATGGAGTCATCCTCGGCAGCTAGAATTCGGGAGGGTTGGGTTGGCGCTCACGGTGGGCGAAGGATGAACCAGCGACCGCGAGGCTCTACATGTAGCTCTGAAGTGTTTGGGCCTTGGCGTGAGCAAATAGTCGCGGAGCTGCGTCGGCGACGCAGCTCCTACGGCTGAGCTTCTCGGCTCAGGAGAAAGCGGCTAGAGAGAGAAGCAGATCGGGGAGAAATATGGCGGAGCTCATAGCGGGTGCAGCGATGGACTCGGCGAGCTTGGGAAGCAGCAGGCGGGTGCACGATCGCTGGCGATCTCGGCATACGAGGTTGAAGGATCTACGGTGATGGCGGCATTCCAAAGCTTCGGCGTCGCTTGGCTCGGTCTGAAGATAAGACGTCAAGCGGAGCTCTCGAGCGCGTCGAGAGGGCGGGGAGGTGGTGGTGTAGCGATGACCGGCGTGTGGCTTCGGGCATGGGAGGAGGATAGTAGAGGAGGAGGAGCTCAAAGAGAGTGAGGCGGTCGGGGAGGCTGCGTGGCGTCTTGCGGAGGCATCGGCGGG
The DNA here is from genome assembly GCA_021437245.1 of Aegilops speltoides. Lineage (NCBI taxonomy): Eukaryota > Viridiplantae > Streptophyta > Magnoliopsida > Poales > Poaceae > Aegilops > Aegilops speltoides. Next base: position 18,481 of record JAHHZJ010002640.1, read on the forward strand.
GCCAGCGGCCGAGGCAGAGGGCGTGGCCTTGCGCAAGCGCCGCGTCGAACACGCCTGTCCGGCTAAGCGGGAGGATGCGATGGCTGGCACATGCCGATTAGGCTAAACCGCCAAGTGGGGTAGGCAGGTGGCTATGTGATGCCGAGGCCGAAGGTAGGTGGGCAGGTAACTCTCTCTCTATTTTCTCATTTAAATTGTTTTACATTTTCTACTTATTACATTTTGTTTTGATTTAGTAGAATACTAAACCATTTTATAAAATCCTAGAAATAATTAGGGGTGATGTCTGTATTATTCCAGTGACCCATAACAATTTCCAACATTTTTGGAGCACCTAAAATATATATAGCATTTAAATAGCTCCAATTCAAATATGTTCGAATTAATTAAAAGCCCAAATATGTCCTGCAAAATGTAAACCAGTTTTGGTAGATGCTTCCACCTCAATCCAGAAATGTTGAACATTTTTAAAGGGCATTTTGAGTTCAATGGAAAAGATTTTATTTTGACCTTAGTTGAATTCATTTGGTGCTAGGGTTTGAGAATCCCCATTTCATATTTAAATGAAATTTAAACATGATGACATGATGATCATGCAAGGACAAGCAAAGGCTAAGCTAGGGCTATGACAGGCCGGCCAGCCTCCCCTCTCCTCCTTTATATACAGGGGCAGGGGGCCCCCAAAGTACATGAAGTTCTCTTAACTATGTGCAGTGCCCCCCTCCACAGTTACACACCTCGGTCATATCGTCGTAGTGCTTAGGCGAAGCCTCTGGCTTGGGAACATCATCAACGCCGTCCTGCGCCATCGTGCTGATGGAACTCTCCCTCATCCTCAAGTGGATCAAGAGGTGCCGTACGTTCGGTGCTTGGATCGGTTGGATTATGAAGACGTTCGACTACATCAACCTCGTTAACTAAACGCTTCCGCTTTCGGTCTCTGCAGTGCGTGGACCACCTCTCTCCTTTCGTTGCCATGCATCTCCTAGATAGATGTTGCATGATCGTAGGATTTTTTGAAATTACCACGTTCCCTAGCGGTGGTATCGAGCCACGTCTATCGCGTAGATGTTTTATGCAAGAGTAGAACACAAGAGTTGTGGCGATAATAGTCATACATCTTACCACCAATGTCTTACTTTGATTCATTGGTATTATTGGATGAAGCGGCCGGACCGACATTACATGACCGTGTTCATGAGCCGGTTCTACCGGCGTGCTTTTGCACATAGCTGGCTGGCGGGTGTCTATTTCTCCAACTTTAGTTGAATCGAGTTTGACTACGGCCGGTCCTTGTTGAAGGTTAAATAGCACACTTGACGAAAAATCGTTGTCGTTTTGATGCGTGGTAGAACGATTCTTGCTAGAAGCCGTAGCAGCCACATAAAATTTGCAACAACAAAGTAGAGGGCGTCTAACTTGTTTTTGCGAGGGCTTGTTGTGATGTGATATGGTCAAGACATGATGCGATATAAATTGTTGTATGAGATGATCATGTTTTATAACGTGAGTTATCGGCTTATTTGGGAGGGGCCATATGGTTTATCGCTTTATTGTATGGAATGCAATCACCATGTAATTGCTTTACTTTATCACAAAGCGGTAGCGATAATCGTAGTAGCAATAGTTAGTGAGATGACAACGATCTGCGATGGAGATCAAGGTGTCAAGCGGTGACGATGGAGATCATAGCGATGTTTCAATGATGAAGATCATGAGCACAAGATGATGATAGCCATATCATGTCACATATTTTGATTGCATGTGATGTTTATCTTTTATGCATCTTATTTTGCTTAGTACAGTTGGTAGCATTATAAGATGATCCTTACTAAATTTCAAGTGTAAGTGTTCTCCTAAGCATGCACCGTTACTACGATTCGTCGTGCCGAGACACCACGTGATGATCGGGTGTGATAAGCTCTACGTGCACATACAATGGGTGCAAGCCAGTTTTGCACGTGCAGATTACTTGTGTTAAACTTGACGAGCCTAGCATATGTAGAATGGCCTCGGAACAGTGAGACCGAAATGTCGAACGTGAATCATATAGTAGATATGATCAACATAGTGATGTTCACCATTGAAAAATACCCCATCTCGCGTGATGATGGGACATGGATTAGTTGATTTGGATCACGTGATCATTTAGATGACTAGAGGACGTCTATCTAAGTGGGAGTTCTTAAGTAATATGATTAAATTGAACTTTAATTTATCATGAACTTTGTCTGATAGTTTTGCATGTCTATGTTATTTGTAGATCAATGGCCCGTGCTACCGTTCCTTGAATTTTAATGCGTTCCAAGAAAGCTAAGTTGAAATATGATGGTAGCAATTACGGATTTGGGTCCGTAACTTGAGATTATCCTCATTGTTGTACAAAAGAATTACATCACTGGAAGCACCGCTAGGTGTACCACCTCGACCGCAGCTGCACATTGAGAATGCTGGCGGAACCGCGTGTTGATGACTACTCATAGTTCAGCATGCCATGCTTTACGGCTTAGAATCGGGACTTGAAAGCGTTTTGAATGTTATGGAGCATATGACGATGTTCCAAGTTGAAGCTAATATTTCAAGCAAATGCCGAGTTGAGAGATATGAAGTCTCCAACAAGTTCTATAGGTAAGATGGAGGAGAATAGTTCTGTCAGTGAACATATACTCAAAATGTCTTGGTATCATAACCACTTGATTCAGTTGGGAGTTAATCTTTTTGATGATAGTTTTATTGACTGAGTTCTTCAATCACTGCCACCAACTATAAATGCTTCGTGATGAACTATAATATGCAAGGGATGGCGAAAATGATTCTGAGCTCTTACGCAATGCTAAAGGCTGCGGTAGAAACCAGAAGGAGCATCAAGTGTTGATGGTCAACAAGACTACTAGTTTCAAGAAAAAAAGGCAAAGGGGAACTTCAAGAAGAGCGGCAAGCAAGTTCTTTGTAAGGAAGAAGCCCAAATGCTGGACCTAAGCACGAAGGCTGAAGTGCTTCTCTGCAAAGGGTAGTCACTTTGGAAGCGAGAACGCCCCAAGTATTTGGCGGATAAGAAGGATGGCAAAGTGAAAGGTATATTTGATATACATGTTATTGATGTGTACCTTACTAATGCTTGTAGTAGTGCCTAGGTATTTGATCTTGGTTCTATTGCTCATATTTGCAACTTTCAGCAGAGAACTCTGAGATTAAGCGAAGGTTGGCTAAGGGCGAGGTGACGATGTGCGTCGAAAATGGTTCCAAGGTCAATGTGATCATGGTGCGGCATGCTACCTCTACATCTACCTTCGGCATTAGTTTTAGACCTGAAAAATTGTTATTTGGTGCCAGCGTTAAGCATGAACATTATATCTGGATCTTGTTTGATGCGAGACGGTTGTTCATTTAAATCGTAGAATAATGGTTGTTCTATTTATATGAGTAATATCTTTTATGGTCATGCACCCTTGTTGAGTGGTCTATTTTTATTGAATCTCGATCGTGGCGATACACATGTTCATAATATTGAAGCCAAAAGATGCAAAATTGGTAATGATAGTGCAACTTACCTGTGGCACTGCCATTTAGGTCATATTGGTATAAAGCACATGAAGAAACTCCATACATCAACTTTTGGAATCACTTTATTATGTATCACTTGGTGCTTGTAAACCATGCCTCATGTGCAAGATGACTAAAACTTTGTTCTCTGAACAATGGAGCGATACTCTTGACTTATTGGAAATAATACATACCGATGTATGCGGTCCAATGAGTGTTGAGGCTCATGGCGGGTATCGTTATTTTCTTACCTTGACGGATGATTTGAGCGGATATGGGTATACCTACTTAATGAAACATCGTCGAAAAGTTTGAAAAGTTCAAAGAATTTCATAGTGAAGTGGAAAATTCTCTGATCGATCGTGGAGGCAAATATTTGAGTTAGAGTTTGGTCTTCATTTGAAACAATGTGGAATAGTTTCACAACTTACGCCACCTGGAGCACCACAGCGTAAGGGTTTGTCTGAACATCGTAACCGTACTTTATTGGATATGGTGCGATCTATGATGTCTCTTACTGATTTATCGCTATCGTTTTGGGGTTATGCTATAGAGACGGTTGCATTCACTTTAAATAGGGCACCATCAAAATCCGTTGAGATGGCCTTATGAGCGTGGTTTGGCAAGAAACCAAAGTTATCGATTCCTAAAAATTGAATGCAGTAATCCTATTACGGAAGTTATGTTACTAGACCATGATGAACCCTCGAGCTATGAGGAAGCGATGATGAGCCTAGATTCCACGAAATGGCTTGAGGCCATGAAATCGAGATGGCATCCATGTATTAGAGCAAAGTGTGGACTTTGATGGATTTGCCGAGATGACCCATAAGCCATAGAAAATAAATGGATCTTCAAGAAGAAGGCGGATCTTGACCTGATAATATTCTTGTCTACAAAGCTCGACTTGTTGCGAAAGGTTTTCGACAAGTTCAAGGAGTTAACTACGATGAGACTTTCTCACCCGTAGCGATGCTTAAGTCTATCTCGAATCATGTTAGCAATTGCGCATTTTATGCTTATGTAATTTGGCGGATGGATGTCAAAAGCGCATTCTGAATGGATTTACGGAAGAAGAGTTGTATATGATGCAACCAAAAGGTTTCGTCGATCCAAAGGGTGCTAACAAAGTGTGCAAGCTCCAGCGATCCATTTATGGACTGGTGCAAGCCTCTCGGAGTTGGAACAAACGCTTTAATAGTGTGATTAAAGCATATGGTTCTATCTGAGACTTTTGGAGCTTTGTATTTACAAGAAAGTGAGTGGGAGCTCTGTAGCATTTCTAATATTATATGTGGATGACATATTGTTGATTGGAAATGATATATAATTTTTGTATAGCATAAAGGGATACTTGAATAAGAGTTTTTCAATGAAAGACCTCGGTGAAGCTGCTTACATATTAGCATCAAGATCTATTGAGATAGATCAAGGCGAGCAATTGGACTTTCACAAAGCACATACCTTGATAAAGTTTTGAAGAAGTTCAAAATGGATCGAGTCAAAAAAAAGGGTTCTTGCTGTGTTACATGGTGTGAAGTTGAGTCGAACTCAATGTCAGACCACTTTAGAAGATAGAGAGAAAATGAAAGTAATTCCCTATGCTTGACCATAGATCCTATCATGTATGCAATCTTGTGTACAGGACACGATGTGTGCCTTGCTATAAGTATAGCAGGGAGGTACCAAAGTAATCTAGGAGTGGAGGCGGACAACGATCAAGAACATCTGAAATACGAAAAGGACTAAGGATATGTTTCGTTTATGAGGGTGACAAAAGAGCAAATAAGTAAATGGTTACGTTGATGCAAGCTTTGACACCGATCCGGATGACTCTAAGTCACAAACCTGATCGTAGTTTTTTGTTGAATGGTGGGCTGTCGGTTAGTGCAGTTCCTAGTAGAGCGTCGTGGCGGGATCTATGTGTGAAGCGGGTACATAGCTACTTGAAGCAGACAAATGGAGATGCGGATGAAGGAGTTCATATCGATTTAGGTGCCATACCTAGTGCATCGGGTCCAATGAAAGTTTTTTGTGACAATACTGGTGCATTGCCTTGGCGAAGGAATCCAGATTTCACAAGAGAACCAAACACATCAAGAGACACTTCAATTCCACCCAGCATCAAGTCACGGAGGGAGACATAGAGTTTTGCAAAATACGTACGGATCTAAATGTTGCAGACCCGTTGACTAATCCTCTTCCACGAGCAAAACATGATCAACACCAAGACTCCATGGGTGTTAGAATCATTACTTTGCAATCTAGATTATTAACTCTAGTGCAAGTGGGAGACTGAAGTAAATATGCCCTAGAGGCAATAATAAAGTTATTATTTATTTCCTTATTTCATGATAAATGTTTATTATTCATGCTAGAATTGTATTAACTGGAAACTTAGTACATGTGTGAATACATAGACAAAACATAGTGTCCCTAGTATGCCTCTACTTGACTAGCTCGTTAATCAAAGATGGTTATGTTTTTAACCATAGACATGTGTTGTCATTTGATGAATGGGATCACATCATTAGGAGAATGATGTGATGGACAAGACCCATCCGTTAGCTTAGCATTATGATCGTTCTGGTTTAATTGCTCACGCTTTCTTCATGACTTATACATGTTCCTCGGACTATGAGATTATGAAACTCCCAAATACGGAGGAACACCTTGTGTGCTATCAAAGCGTCTAGCGTAAGCTGGGTGATTATAAAGATGCTCTGGTCTCTCTGAAGGTGTTTGTTGGGTTGGCATAGATCGAGATTAGGATTTGTCACTCCGTGTTTGGAGAGGTATCTTTGGGCCCTCTCGGTAATGCTCATCACTATAAGCCTTGCAAGAAATGTGACTAATGAGTTAGTTTGCGGGATGAAGCATTATGGAGCGAGTAAAGAGACTTGCGGTAATGAGATTGAACTAGGTATGATGATACCAGCGATCGAATCTCGGGCAAGTAACATACCGATGACAAAGGAACAACATATGTTGTTGTGTGGTTTGACCGATAAAGATCTTCGTAGAATATGTAGGAGACAATATGAGCATCCAGTTCCGCTATTGGTTATTGATCGAAGATATGTCTCGATCATGTCTACATAGTTCTCGAACCCGTAGGGTCCTTGCAACAATGTTCGATGACGATTTGTATTATGAGTTATGTGTTTTGATGACGAAGTTTGTTGGGCCCGGATGAGAACAGACGTGACAAGGAGTCTCGAAATGGTTGAGACATAAATATTGATATATTTGACTATGTTATTCGGACACGGAAGAGTTTGGTGGTTTCGGGTAAAAGCGAGTCTCGGGAGGGTTCCGGACCCCGGAAGCAATGGGCCAACATGGGCCATTGGGGAAGAGAGGACAACCCACATAGGGGAGGCCGCCCCATGGGATGTCCCGAATAGGACAAGGGAAGAGGCGCCCCCTTCCCTCTCCTTCTCCTTCCTTCCTCTTCCTCCCGTGGAATCCTACTAGGACTTAGAGTCCTAGTAGGACTCCCTTCTCTGGCCGCATACGCAAGGGCACGACCTCCCCTCTCCTCCTTTATAAATGGGGGCGGGGGGCACCCAAAAGTACATGAACTTCTCTTAACGTGCTGTGGTGCCCCCTCATGATTACACCTTGGTCATATCATTAAGTAGTGCTTAGCGAAGCCTGCTGCGATAACATCATCAACACCGCCACCACGCCAGTCATCTTGTGCGGAACTCTCTCTCTCTGTCCTCAAGCTGGATCAAGAGGCTCGAGGGCGTCATCGGGCTGAATGTGTGCTTTGAGCGGAGGTCTGCGTACATTTGGTGCTTGGATTGGTTGGATCGTGAAGGCGTTCGACTACATCAACCGAGTAAACTAAGCGCTTTTCGCTTTCGGTCTCTGACGACGTGCGTGGAAACACTCTCCTCTCATTTGCCATGCATCTCCTAGATAGAACTTGCGGGATTGTAGGAAATGTTTTGAAATTACCGTGTTCTAACAATTATGTTAGTCAATTGTTGGTTTTTCCAAGGTACTTAACAAGAACAAAGGCGTGTTAGGAAACCGATCACCAATGGGGTCTGAGGATCCCTTCTAAGTTTGGCGGGGTTAGTTACGAAGGCGAATTGAGCCATTAGCGCCTGAGAGTTTCTATCCAGTTAGGGACCACAAAGATGCGTAATACTCTAGTCCTCCTTATGCGGTTCATATGTGTGTTCTGAGATCTTGAACTAGCTAAAGTGTGTGCCTTGTTCAAAGTCGAATCCTCTTTGTGCCCTGAGGGCCTCCTTTTTATACTAAGCGGTTTCTATAGTGTCACATAGGAGGTGGCAAGCTACGGTTATGCGAGCTTATCACTTTCGATCAACGTAGGACAAGCGCATTTAATGTGTTGCCTACATGTCCTCTCGCTTTATTGGGGGCGACAAGCGAGGCCATCCATCATTCGTTGCTCCTCCTTGCCTTGCCGCAGCGTCCGGGATCGACAAGGCATGCGGTATCATGGCGCCAATCAGCTCTGCGTTGGCGCAATGGTAGCTTCCATGAAGATCTGCATGTCACCAGCATGGCAGCCTGCTTGGTTGGCATGCCTATCGTCATCTTTGGAGTGGTGGTGAGGTGGCGAAACCTTGCCGGCGCCTTGAGCTGGCTGCGGCCCCTTGATCGTCCCGGCAAGGCTTCTTGGGGGCCTTGGAGTAAATCTCGACAAGGGTCTTGTCGGGGGTCTTCGTCTTCTGATCCCACATGGATTCATGGGCTGCTAATATTCATGGGGATTTGCATGCTATTGAGCATGCGCTTTCCAGATCTTGGTCTTAGCATTGTCGATGGTGTTAGAGCTCTCAACCCCAAGGGTGGTGGCTCTGCTGGTCTCATCACAAGATGCCCGACAAGGAGCTTCTTGGGGGGCCTCATGAGTCGCCTCGGCAAGGATTGTTGTCGAGGCGTGGCCTACCAGCCTATCTGCTTGCTTGTCACTCTGAGCGTCTGTTTTGATATTCTTTGTACCTTTCTTGCCTCCTGTCGTCCTCCTCTACTTTGCCAAGCCCTGATGTAGGCGTGGCTGCGACCATCCATGCACAAGTAAAGTGCAGAAGTACCCACACTTTTGTACCTTTGACAGGAGCCCGGGCTGGGCCACACATAGATGCAAGGCGTGGTTGGGCCAGGCCCAAAGTAGTCTGGCGGGCATGGCATGGCGCACCACCATGATCTTTCTATCGGTTGCACTTCCACATGACCCGTGCCGAGTGCTGGCGTGGGTGCGTGCGATGGGATAACTTCAGCATGCTTTCATCATCCGTGTTCGATAGCAAAAGGCTGGCCCGTGCTTTCCTTGTTTAAAAGTAAAAGAATCTGCTGAGGCGATACTCCTTTACTAAGTGGACTCGGGTCATGCCTGCTTGCACCGTCCCCCCCAGTCACCAGGGGTAAGGTCGGTCGTCCCACCTGTCCTCCGCCCCTTCCTTCCGCCACATACCCTCCATGCATTGGGAAGGGCGGTGGCGTGGCGCGGAGGCGTGTGAATTAATCGAGTGAAGAACCAAGCGTTTGTTGATTGGGGCGTGCTGGATTCGATTCCCAGTGCTTGAAGCTGTATTGGCCATGCGTGGCACCCGCCCTTAGGGTGGGTGGCAGGCTCCGGCCTTGCTCTTCTATAAAAGGGGAGAGGGATCACATTAGCCTCCTTTCCCACTATTGCTTACCATCTTCCTCGACTCACCATGGTGAAAGTATGTGTTGGCGCTTGGTGTGCGCGAGGAGCTGCTCGATGGCGTGTCCCTTCTCCACGGGAGCCTCCGGTGCGAGAACCCACCATGAGGAAGAGGAAGAGGCGAGGCCGGGTCGCCGCATGTGCCCGGGAGTAGGTGGGCCAGGCGGTGCTCGGCCGTGCACTGCGGCCCCATCTCCGATGGGCAGCCACATCGAGGACCAGCCCTCTGAGTTCTTCATCAATTTGTATAAGCACATGCGCTTTTCGTCTCGGCTTCCGACCCCGTTCGGCGGGTGATGGAGCGAGAGGCCCCGGGTCTTTGAGGCTTCACATGAGGGGAGACGAGCGGCAGCATATGGGCTGACATTGACTTTCCTCGCCCTCACGTCATGTATGTTCATTAGGGGTGGAAGACTTTTGGGCGTGCCCACAGCAACAAAGGGCCACGTTCTCCATTTTAAGTTAATGGAGAATGGCCTGCTCTCCGTCAAGGTCTTGGGAACTTAGAATTCGCTTAGGGTGTTGCGTGGAGAGTTCCGGCGGCAACTCCTCCTCAAGTGGCAATGGCCCAGGAGGAGGGCAGCGCCAACAGCAGCAGCGGCGTGCAGGCGGGGGCGATGACTCCGGCTCGGTGACGGCCGATGGCCTACCATCATTTGGCCCGCTGCCTCCCGGCCAACGCCTTGCCGGTGGCCTCGTCTGCTATCATGGCGGCGGTGGTTGGCGGGCTTCCTCGTCAACTCTCCATTGCGAGTTCCCCATGCCCGTCACCTTGCTCGGCTTGTCGTACCTAGGGAGGAATAGGGCAAGAACGGTGATTATGGGGCACTTATCTTTTTCTCAGTTTGTAGGTACTTTGCCAAATCTTAGTTTTCTAGGAAATGTAATCTACTGAGCCCATGCTTATGTTCAGTAATGTTTGTACTTGCATCAGCATATCGATGAAAAAGATGAGCTTTCACCGGGAACTCATGCACATATGCATGCGTGCGGAGGCAAAGTGCCCCGTTAATGAAAATAAATGAGTCTCCCGGCAAGCTACCTTACGGCTCTCTGTACTGTGGGAGAACCACATGCCCGAGTTACAGCGCGAGCTCAAACCGCCCGCCAAACTTTTCTTTTGCCCAAGATTCTTTCCACCTACCCGACGAAGCGGTGTTCATGTCGGGGATGGGAGCACCAATTCGAATAGAGTGGCAAGGTTTTCTAATGTGCAAGTCACAAGTTACAAACATGAATGGGCTGGGGAGAACTTTATCCGGTTGAGTTGTTGGTGGAATACTGGCATAGCAGTCTTCTCAATTTCTTGCCAGCGTTATTCACGGTGGCGGAAGGAGAAGAGGGAGAGCGGAGCGGTTTCCCAGCACTGTTAGAATCTAAGGTAGCACAATATCTGGACAAGTATGCATGCATACACATATATATATAAACATGGAAGCTAGCGAGAAGCTGTACATGCTAAAAACTATCTAGGCTGCATGCGGATCTGCGCCTAGCTCTGTACATAGGGTTACATGCCTTGCCGGCAAGGCTAGTACAAGGGGTTGCGGAACTCCCACTTAACCACGCCCTATGGGTAAAACTTGCGAAGATGTTCGATATTCAGGAGTTGCTCACTAGAATGCCATCTTGAGGTCTCGGCCGGACTCGCCGGGCACAGTGACTCATATTACACGATAGGGCCTTCCACTTTGGCGTCAACTTGTTCGAATTCTTGGCGGACTGAAAACACCGAAGAACATGGTCACCTTCCTCAAGGCTTCGGGCGTGAACCTTGCGGCTATGATAGCAGCGCAAGGCTTGCTGGTAACAAGCGGCTCGCCATGACAGCTCGAAAGGCGATCTTCCTCAAGGCGTTTATCATCTTGGTGCAGCTGCTCTTGCTCAAGCTCATCATAAGCCAGCACTCGAGGTGACCCGTATATGAGTTCAGTGGGGAGAACTACTTCTGGCCCGTAAACCAGGGCAAAGGGTGTCTGGCGAGTGGCTTGATTTGGTGTCGTTCTGATTGACCAAAAAACCATTGGCAATTCATCAATCCAGTGCCATCCACACTTGCGCAGCTTTCGAAGTTCTTGTTTTGAGGCCTGCAACACTTCAGCATTTGCCCTTTCTGCTTGGCCATTGCTTCTTGGATGAGCAGCGAAGCAAATCATACTTTGCTGCCAAGGTCCTAGATGAAGGTCGGCTCGTGAGCTGTGTGTAGTTGTCGGTGATGACTCTGTTTGGCACACCAAAATGGCAAGCAGTCCCTTAAAGAACTTGGCCAGTTGTCTTTTGTCACCTTCCTCACCGGCTCCACTTACGGCCACTTTGTGAACTTGTCAATCGGAATGTACAAGTACTCAAAGCCCCGGCAACCAAGGGAAAGGGCCCGATAAGTCAAGCCCCGGACGAAAATGGCGGAGAGAGGATTGTTTGAAGGGCTTGAGCTGGTTGATCAAGCTTCTTTGATATGGCCAGCGCACGCTTCTTACTCACGCCGTTGCATCACGGAGGCGATGGGCGGAAAAACCTTGCCAAAATGCTTTGCCGACAGGGCTCTTGACCCTATGTAGAGCCACATATGCCTTAGTGTATCTCTGCCAACAGCTCGGTCAGTCCTCCAGGAATACACTTCAATTTCACGTTGTTGACCTTCTCCTATCAAGGGCATCATCCACAAACTGGTACATGCTAGACCGATGGGCTACTTTCTCTGCTTCTTCCTGCTCCTCGAGGCTCCCTGATTTGGAGAAGCGGACCATATGTTGTGCCCATCTATGTGCCGAGGCTCGGCACAGGAACAAAGGCATGTCTTCATTGTCTGCGAGAAGCCGTCTCGGCGGAAGGGCACAGGGCCAGCAGGAGGAGCTGTTGCTCCCGGCAAGCTTAGGGTACCCAACAACATCCTCGTCGGCGGCTCCACAGGAGCTCTGCGGGAAAGTGTGTTCTTGAGCTCCGCCTTCCTTTGCTTGTTCTATCCTCTTGGCGGTTCTCGGATGGCTGAGTCAATTGAAGCACAAAGTACTGGTTTCCACAGTAGCTTAAAAAGGCGGCAGCCGACAAGTCGTCGTGATCTTTTCTTCTCGCCGAGGAACATGCTTAAGCTTGCGGACCGTCAAAAGCTCTTCCAACTTCCTCACTTCATCCACGTAAGCCTCGATCAGTGGGCTCGATAATCCTTGTTAACTTGCACGACAACAAGTTGTGAATCTCTGTGATAATAAGCTTCCTAATCCAGGAGTCCGCTGTGATCCCGGGACCGCCAAGCAGCCCTCATATTCTATAGTGTTGTTTGTCGACCTCTCCGGAAAGTGCATCTGGACCACATACTTGAGGCGCTCCCGATGGGTGCGACAAGTAACCTGGCACCAACACCTTGTAAGGAGAAGGCCCCATCAAAGTACATAATCCAATAACTACTTGCCTCTTTGCGGGAAGGGTGATTTCTTGAACTTCTTAAGTGAGGCGTGGATGTCCATTCCACTATGAATTCTGCCAAGGCTCTGCTCTTGATCGTCGAGGTAGTTTCAAATCTCAGCCCAAAGCTTGACAACCTTGCCCTCCACAATCCTTCCCGTTGCATCTGGATTGTGCAAAATTCGTTACAGCTTGGGAGGCGAGTGGCGGCAGGTGATCTCGTCGCTTGAAAGTAGTGGCGTAGCTTTCTAGGCCATAAGAAGGCCAAAAAGCAACCGCATGCAGAATACCTCGACCTAGCCCCTGCAAGAGGGCGACAAAGTAGATGTTTGTTGCACCACCTTTTTCTTCTGTTTCACCTCGCTTGCTTGCTTGCGGACCTTTGCCTTGCACTGGATCGGATCTGCACTGGGCCCCTCCTTGCGGGCTCGGGTCCTACCGAGATCCTCCCTTCTTAGGGATCGGGCTCTGCCAGTTCCAGTTCTGCACCTAAGGGCCTTGCATTGTTGTTACCTCCTCCTCAACTTCTTCTGCACCACTAAGCGCCAACCGACCCTTTGGTTTGTTGCCGCGGTCAACAACAATGACTCTTATGGCTTGGGCGCGACCGATATTGGCGTAGAGGAGAGGTATCTCTTCAAATCTTGCGATCTTTGCCTCTCCTCCAGGGGTCCATTTCATTAGACCCGCCTTTTTAGAGAATCTTGAAAAGGGGAGGGCCTTCTCAATAGATTTAGTGATGAGCCTACTTAGGTGGCGCGTGCAGCTTGGTAAGCCTTCGGACATCTTTGACTCGTCTTGGCGCCTCGATCTGCTCAATTGCTTTTATCTTGTCGGGGTTAACCCGATCCCGTTGAACCTAAATGTAACGCCCGGACACACCCGCGGTGAGTGCGTTACTCAAGGCGAGATCTAGGCGGCCCCACAGATCAATACTAGTCTTTTCTGCGCACTTTGTCCTCACTCGTGCTTTTGAGAACAACTTCGGTCGGTCACCATCGACACTACTCCAAGCGAGCACGCTTAACTTTGGAGTTCTTTCGAATGGGCTCCGGAAAAGAAGGAATTCCTTATTGATATGAGTAGTCTATCATCCCTAATAAGCGAGGCTATTACATACACCCCTTTCGGAGGAACCCGGCGTCCTCGTCGGCGAATACGAAAGCGTTCCCTCTTGGCACAACCGTCTGTGCATCGATCCGGTACATGTGCCATGCCGTGTGCCCTGACGGGTCACAAAGCGTCATGAACAACATGACCCGCGCTTTATCGCAACTATCCGTGTAACCCGGTCGGTGGCTCGATACCAACATAGCGCCCGGACACACCGCGGTGGTCGTTACTCTGGCGGGATCTGGCTGGCCCCTGAGATCAATACTAGTCTTTTACTGGCACTTTGTCCTCACTCGTGCGCACCGAGAACAACTTCGGTCGGTCACCCATCACGAAACTACTCCAAGCTGAGCACGCAACTTTGGAGTTCTTTCGAATGGGCTCCGGAAAAGAAGAATTCCTTATTGATATGAGTAGTCTATCATCCCTAATAAGCCAGGCTATTACAACAAGAACCCAAGAAGTTTGCGGACCGGGATGGCGAATACACCTTCTCTAGGTTGAGCTTGAGGTTGATCTTGCACAAATTCGCAAATGTTTCCTCCGGGACCTACGAGCATGGCCTTATCCTTGGTTTGACCACTATGTCATCCATGTAGGCTTCCATATTTCTATGGAGCTGGGGCTCAAAACCAATTTGGACCGCTTCAGTGAATATCGAACAGCGCTCTTCAACCCGAAAGGCATCCATACAAGCGATCGTTCCTCATGGGGTCATGAGCGTAGTCCTCTCTTCATCTTCTTTTGTCATGAAGATCGATGATATCTTGATGAAGCATCAAGGAACAATAGCAGTCGCACCCAGCGGTGGAGTCTACTATCTGGTCAATAAGTGGCAATGGGGAAGGGTCCTTTGGATCGCTTTATTGATGTCGGTATAGTCGATACAAAGCCTCCACTTCCCATTAAGCCTTCTGAACTACTCTTGGATTGGCCAACCCGTCGGGTGGAGAACTCCCTTGACCAAACACATCGCCTCCAACTTCACGATCTCCTCGATAATAAACTCCTATCGCTCCAAAGGTTGCTTCGACCTTTTTGCTTGACGGGCCGTGCATGAGGGCTGGCGCAAGATAGTGCTCAATAACCTCTTTGGGAGCGCCGAGGATGTTGGATGCTTGCCATGCAAACACGTCGACGATACGCGCTGTAGGAAGGCGGCGGCGTGCTTTCTATTGCTATCAAGGGTGGAGCTTATGGTAAAGCTCCGCCCGTGCCATCTTCCTTGATGGGCACCTTCTTGGTTTCAGCGGGGCCGCCTTGGACTTCGATGCTCTTGCGGTAGAGAGCTTTATAGTGCGTCTCGGCGGGGAACACAACACTACGAAGAGGTGTGTTTCTTTGGAGAGTATAAGAGCCTTTGCGACCGAGAGTCTTGCGGCGGCGAGGCCTTGCTAGTCTTCTTCTCGGCTGGCGGCGGAGGTGCCTTGGTAGCGAGCAGCGCAAGCACTGTCGATAAAGTTGATGGCGTTGGATGGCGCGTCCTTCTTATCTGGTGGCGGTGATGATGCTCATCGGGCTAGGCACCTTCAACTTGTTGTATCGTGGTGTGATGCTGCCATGAACTTGGCGGCGCTAGACGTACCAAGCATCATGTTGTATGGCGAGCGGATCTCAGCGACATCAGCGATCCTCTCGTCCTTTAGTTGCGGTCGCCACCAAATGTAGCTGGTAGCATGACCTTTCCCAGGTTGAATCCTCCTGGATTGATCCCTTGGAATGTGCCCGTCACCTCGTTCATTGGGGATCTGCGGCCTCTTGACCCACGTTAGGCGAGATCAAGTTAGGGCGGCCCCGTCCAACTAACATCCTCGTCACCTTGAGGTTGCGTATTGTTGGGGATACCAACAGCGGCGAACACCGACGCGGTTGTGCGATCGAGGGGTGATCTGGGCGTTGAAAATGATAGGCATGTGGGACCACCTCAGCGGCCACGGGCGCCGACCATTGGTTCCGTTGCATTATCTCACATGCCCATTGTTTGATTGGTGGTGGGAAGAATGCAGAAGCACCTCCATCAACACATGACTTACCTTTGCTTTGTGGAACTGCGTGCTTGGTGGATTCGTCATCCTCATCATGATCATCATCCTCCTCTTTCTTGTCATGGTCTCGGGCAGGCCGCTCTTGTTGCTTTCCCCTTTCTTTGCGTCCTCCTTGGCACGCGCTTCTTCTTGGGACCATTCAGCGCCTCCTTGACCCTTCTCCTTGTCTAGTCTCTCGTACTCGGCCCTTTGCTTCCTCCGCCAGCTCCACTTGGTGGTAGGTTACATCGTGGCCCTTAGTCTTGTGAATCTTGCAATCTTGCATGTCGGAGCCCTCAAACTTGTCGGCCGGTGCCAAGGCCCGGCGTCGCACCGGCGACCTCCTTGCTGAGTCGTCAACCTTGGCCTTCTTAGCGATGTCGAAAGTCGCCCGTTCCTCGGCAGCTATACGGTCTTGCCCTTGCGTTTCTGTTCACGCCGTTGGCCCTTCTTTCTTTGGGCGGCAGCGTCTTCATCTTGAGTCACTTCCCACATCGGTGTCTTCGCCGGTACTTCTTCCTTCCTCTGCTGCTCGGGCACATCTGTCGGCGGAATGTACAGCTTCGGCAACATATCGACCTTGTTCATGGCCAACTCTTCATGCATCTTCGATTGCGCTGCGTTACGGTGGAGCAGCGCGGATGTGATGGCGGGATGAACGCCGGGGATGTTATCTTGCACATGGCTGAATCTCTATATGGACTTGCGCAAGGATTCGCCCGTCTCTCGAGGATCATGTGCAAGTCACTTGGCTTTCCATGAGCTACATGACTACCCGCAAAGGCTCCAACAAACTCGTGGCACATGTGGGACCAGAAGGAATGGAATCTATTGGCGGTGCATCAACCATGACGACATTGGGCTTGAGTGCCAGCGGGGAAATAGTGGCGAGTTTCTCATCGTCTCATGCTCACGGCGGCTTGCATCGCGATAGTTTAAATGCTCGGGAACTCTCGGCGGGTGGGTCTTGCCGTCGTACTTCTCTGGGACCTTTGGTTTGAGCGTGCGGGTGTTGGGCCCTTGGCCCTGCCGCGGCTCACGGGTGAATCTTGGACAAGTGATCGCATATGGAAAGTCACTAGCATCCCCGGCTTAGGCACGTATACAGCCGGGCCCGGCACACCTATCGGTGGTGGCGTGCTTCCGTCACGCTCAATAGTGAATGCAGGCGTCCTCCTTGGCGCTCTTGAAGACTTGGCGTTGGTCACGATCGTCCATCGTCCGCAGCAACGGTGGACATGTTGTCACGGTGTCACCTGATGGGCCGACCGTGGTGGAGGGGTGCACCGTGGTGTGGCGCCTCAACCCTTCTCAATCGTCAGCGTGCGGCTCATCATTCGGCGCCGAGAACTTGCTCCCAGTTGCCGTCCCGTTCGCATGGCCAATAAGGCTTTGGATGGCAGCCTCCACTTGTCTTACTTCTCCAAGGCGGGAGAAAGTTGAGAGTAACTGCACTCACGACCAGCCTTACGATCGCATGGGTGGCAGCGACAAGCCACGAGGAATGGGAGTGAGAGTCTGGACTAGGGGCGTGTCGGACAGCGGACTATCAATATCCGCCGGACTCGAGACTACAAAGATAGAAGATTGAAGTCTCGGCTCATGTCCAGGAAGGTACTTTCCTTGTATGGCGTGGAAGGCAAGCTTGGCATCTGGATGTAGATCTCCTACCATTGTAACCCGACTTCTGTGTAACCCTAGCCTCTTCGGTGTCTATATAAGCGGAGGGCCTTAGTCCATATGGGGCGAACATTACATCTCAACAATCATACCATAGGCTAGCTTCTAGGAGGTTTAGCCTCCTTGATCTCGTGGTAGATCTACTCTTGTACTACCCATATCATCAATATTAATCAAGCGGGGCGTGGGTTTTACCTCCATCGAGAGGGCGAACACAGGTAAAACATTGTGTCCCTAAATCTCTTGTTACCATCCGCCTAGGCGCACGATTCGGGACCCCCTACCGAGATCCGCCCGGTTTGACACCGACATTGGTGCTTTCATTGAGAGTTCCTACGTATGTAAATCGCCCGATAGGCGGATGCCTTTACCGTCTTCAAAGGCGGTGTTTTTGCGGAGGGGCCTTGGCGCGGTCGAGACTATCGGCTCGGTGGCTTTCTTATGACCGCTGTCCGGCGCCGATTCAGCAATGACTTCTCAAGTCGTCGAAGCAATCTTACGCGTCAGCCCTAAGGCTACCGAGCAGTTAGATCGGTCGAGCTCTCGTGCATTAATGAGCTCTTGGATCGCATCGCTCCACAGGAGTGCGCTTCACGGACTACAATCGGATCGGGCTTAAAGCTGATGCGAGAGAGATTAACTCTCCCGGGCCACCCACCACGTTGCGGTGGTAGAAGAGGAACAACGGCAATTCTTTGCGGTGTTGAAAACAATCCGTGTCGATTCGAGAACCCTCCATGCGGATTCCAGCGGAAGGGCGGACTTCGATCGAGCCTTGAACCTAAAATCATGCATCGCTCCGGACTCAGCTGGACTGTCTCTAGCAAATCAAGCTTCGAATTGGAAGCCCCTCGTATGAGCCCAAAGATGGGCAGGGATCGGATTTTATTCCACCCACCCCACCCGGACATATCGACCTATCTCTAATATGGCAGAAGCCTTGAAGCAATACATCATTCTTGGGCGATTCCTCCACAGTTATGGGCGAGGATAAAGAGCTGCTGAGAGGAAAGCATAATCTCAATCTTACGCAATATTTGCGCGGACAAGGGAATTACGAGCATAGGATAAATACATGAATTACAGCGTTTCACCGATCTGGCATCCATAGTCTGAAAATCTTGTCTTGCGATGGAAGTTTCTAAGCCTGAAAATCAATTTTGATAATAATCCATTACAAACCCGATCGCAGCGGTAAAGGCGCCTTACAATCGAGGCCCCGGATGCAAAAACAAAAAGCAAAAACCCGGTAAAGAGAAGCAGAAACCCGTCTTGGAGAGATGGCTCAATGGACCTGTAAACTTCATAGTCCGGAGGGCTGTCCCAACACATAGCCTTCCGAGCATGTTGGATATTACGGCCGGTGGCCAAAAGTGGCGAAGGCTTCTGGCTCCAGAAACCACTCCAACAATACCACCGCAGTATCAGCGAGTCTTGAGACTTTGCATCAAATAATATCTGAAAGCGAACAATCGCGAACTTGGCGAAGTCTACCAAGTAGCAACAACAAATCCATGGGTGACACGGCTATTACCTTCGATGCGGCAGAGCCACATCTCGAGACTACGAGCCCGGCCGCCTGGTACTCGGTCCCATAGTGGGCTGGCTTTCGGTAACAAAAAGTCCTCATGGGCGTGGCGGCGTGACTAAACCTCATTCTGAGAAACTCTGCGGAAAATGGAAATCTATTGGAGCCCGTATTGGCGAAGCAGCACAACCTTGAGAGGAATAATCCCTAAGCAGGAAGCGGCTGCACGGAAAAATCTGCTTTGGATGTGGTGTTGCGGCTCTCCGGACAATTACAGATCCGAAGAAGTCACGTTCCAAGTGGCCCCGTTCAGCACCGGCTATCATGCCATAATAGGGCGAGAGGCATTCACAATCTTTCAAGCAATACCTCATTACGGGTACATGAAGCTCAAAATGCGGAGCCCCAGCGGAATAATCACTCTCGTTAGTGATCCGGATATAGCACTCATGCGCGAAAACAAGACAGCCGCACTAGCCCTCGAGGCACTATCAAAAGCCTTAGCGGCGAGAGGAACTCACCGCTCGCTCTATGAGTAGCGGGGGCGATGTGATACTTGATAAAAGATCCAAGTCCACCTCCTTCAGGGCCGTGAGCGAGATAATAAAATTTCAGGTCCATAGCGGACCAAACAAAGAGCGGCTTCCGCCGACACACAGTTGAATCCCGAAGTTGGCCTGCATTCGCCCAATTCGCCGGGAAAATTGGGACATCTTATTTGGCATCCCTCGGACATGCCGGAATCCCCTCGAGATTAGCGAGAACCGCGGCTAAATCATCCTAAAGATTTAAGCCGATCAAAGCAGGCTCTTGACGATTTTCCGAGCCCAAAAAAGACGGGCAATGGGAGAAAAGCTAGCCAAGTTATTGAAGCAGGATTCATTAGAGATTTCAAACATCCGAGATGGCTAGCAAATTTGGTGATGGTACCAAAGAAGGATAAATCCTGCGCCTCGTGTGACTTCAAAGACCTCAATAAGGCTTGCCCAAAGGATCCTTTCCCTCCCCGCGCCGATCAAATTATCGATGCCTGACCGAAGACCGACTCGTTGTGCTTCACAGATACATACTCTGGCTATCATCAAATTAAGATGGCGGCGGAATCAAAAGGCGCGGCATTCATCACCTCCATACGGACCATTACACCTTCAACACGATGCCCGCCGGACTTAAAACGCCGGCGCAACATATCAGCGCGCCATTCAAACATATCGGCCACCGGATCGGCAAAAGCGAGTCGAGAGCATACGTGAGCGGCGTAATCGTCAAAACAAAAGCTGCGTCGAAACTTTAGTAGGCGATTTGAGGCTCACGTTCGACAACCTCGGAGCATCACGACATCAAAATTGAATCCGGAAAAATGTGTTTCGGCGTACCGGCCCGGAAAAGCTGGCGCAGCTTTATCGTATCCGGTAGAGAATTGAAACAAGTCCGGCCAAATCCGGACTCTGTCACGATTGGATATTCCAAAGGACCTCAAGCAAATACAAAAATTAACGAGATGCATTGGCAGCTTTAAGCCGTTTTATCTCCCGTTTAGGAGAAAAGGCGTTGCCCTTCTCGCCTCCTAAAGCGCCGCGAACACCGAGTGGGCCGGATCACCGCCAACTGCAGGACTCGAAGAAATAAAGGTATTATTGCCAACAAATCCGGTCTTGGATCGCGCCCACTACTGGGCGAACCAATGTTATTATATATCGCGGCAACACATCAAGTTATAAGCGCTGTCCTCGTCGTCGAACGCGGCTGACGAGAGGGAATAAATTCCCTCTTCAAAAACCCGATTATCATGTATCCTTTATATTAACCCCTGCCAAATCCGCTACCCGCACTCTCGAGAAGATAGCATATCACGGTGTTCATGGCATCTCGGAAGCTCGGCTTTACTTTCAAGAGTGTTCGATAACAGAAGCCTCTGAAGTACCACTCAATGACATTATAAATAACCATGACCTTAGCAGGCAGGGATTGCAAAATGGGCCATTGAGCTCTTACCATTCGACATAACTACGGACCTCGGCGAGCCATTAAGTCACAAGTTTTGGTTCCGTAAATGGCGAATGGATAAACCAAACTCCCTAAAGATCTGGTAGCATACTCAATTGGACTATACGCCAGCGGCTCAAAAAATGTTGGCGGATGTGGTGGCATCGTCTTGGCGTCCCCACCGAGAATCTGATCCGGTATATGCCCAAATAATATCACAGACTCCAACAATGCGGTAGAATCTGAGGCCCTATTACATGGTCTCCGGATGGCGGTCTCCATGGCATCAACGCCTAAAGGTGGCGAGGATTCAAACCTTGCAATATCCCAAATAAATGGAGGCTGAGGATCAAGCGAATCGCAATGCTGTCCTAAAATGTCGGCTTCGGTTGAAGGACTCGAATTCCATCACATAGCGAGATAATAACCAAGCGGCCGGCGTCACAGCGCATCGGTCACGAAGCGTGATCTGTCCCTCAAATATCTTCACAGGCGGCTCTTCAAGCCATCGTACTATGGGAAGGAGCCGGTGTGACAACCGGAGAAAACCGCACCAACGGTGATCCGGCGGATGACATAACACCCTCCATGCGTTATAATGGCGGTAATGCGGCGTGGGCAGAACCTTTCTAGCCTACTTACTTAGGCGGAACTTCCGAAGACCAAAATGAGGCCCATTGCATAGTCCGCGATCAAAGGCCTATAAGGTCCATGAGGAGAACTTTATAAGAAAAGTACTACGGAGTCCTTCAAAGGTGTATCTCGAAGAAGATGGGTGAAACCTCTGGCTGAAATCCATGCGGACTAGGCGGACACCCCATGCAGGCCGGGCCTGGTAGGAAAGGCATTCCGTCAGGATTTTATTGGCCGCAGCTCGGGCGGATCTGCAGGACTTGGTCGGCGATCGTTGGTTGTCGACTCTTTGCTAATCGAGCCATATGCTACCCACGCCCTCAAAACCATACCCATTACCGGCGTTCGCGGTGCAGGGGCTTGACATGGTCGGACCCTTAAAGAGGAACCCACAAGAAAAAGTACCTCTTGTTCATGGTGGATAAGTTCACCAAATGGATAGAGGCCAAACCGGTCAAAGCAGGATCGGACCAGTGATAGACTTTATGTCGGAGGTGGTACACCGTTCTGAGTCCCCAGCATCATCACCGACAACGGCACGAACTTCACAGCCGATGAGGTCAAGTCATGGTGCAAAAATATGGGCATTAAGCTCGACTATCGTTAGTCTATCACCCTCAAACCAGCGGTCAAGTGGAAAGAGCAAGCGGTCTAATAATGGCGGCATTAAACCCAGTTGGTGAGGTCACTCACCAAATCCGATACCAATGGGTTGAGGCTCAACTCCGTACTCGGGGGCTGCGGACAACGCCTAACCGTACTACGGTTCACACCATTTTTATGGTATCGGCCAAGGCGTCTTGCCTGCGACATTATTCATGATTCACCTCGAGTGCGCATGTATGAGGAAGAAAGCCGAGCTGGATCGGCGGGACAGCTTGGACACATGGAGGAAGAAGCGAGGCGTCGCGAAGGCTCGTTCCGCATTCTATCGGCGGGCGAAGATATCAAAGCGAGAAATGCGGGCCAAGACTTATAACGTTGGCGAACTAGTTCTCGCTTTGCGGACAAGAAAAGGACAAGCTCAAGCCGGATGGGAAGGCCCCTTCATTATTGATCAAGTACTAACCGGTAGACATACCGTCTCTAAATCGTCGGACAACCGACTCGGCGAGAACCCATGGAGCGCAGCCCGATTCCGGCGATTCTATGCCTAGCGCCCGGACTAAGAGTTCGTCCCTTCCCGTCAACCGTTTATATTTCAGCTGTCTTACTGTTTCTCTTTTTATCCTTTTAACTTAACAAAGCCCCTCGGGGCCCATTTCGCATTCTTTGCATAACGTACGATGTGCCATCCTTTTCGTTATTCTGAGGGCTTCTTTTACGAGCTCAACTATCTGAGTTTCATACCCAACACATGTGTCAAGCTTCCACATATACCTTTTACTGCCATTATATGCATCGATATGACTTAAGTTTTGGCCAAGCTGGGTTGCTGGCTCACATGCTTACCCTCGTTCCGATTGTTCGGCTAGGCGGTAAAGGAGCACCTCTGCGATTATCTGCGGGTCGCGGATGTGTACCTCGGTAGGTGAAGCAGCTAAGCGTTCTTAAGGGAATATTGATTCGGTGATTTAAAGATGACTTTTTACCTATTTTTCCCATCTGCCCCGGATGTTTCTTGCTCTCTTGGCAGTCGGACATACACTTTAGGGCATGCCTCCCCAGCGAAAGGAACCCTTACGGAACTATTCTCCTGGAAGATGTTTCTTACTAACCATGTAATATAACATAACTAGTTGGGCACTTATGCGATAAAGCACTAATGACCCCTCGTTTGGTCTCCATACACACGGTTATTTCTTAACCAAAAGGTATTGGACACACTCGGACTCTAGGGTCGAATTGAAGCGAAAAGGTCGGCAAAGACAAGCGATCTACAATCCGGCTAGAAGGCATTTCACATGTCATTTTAAAGGATAACATACATTGTCAAGTTCATTGATTGTATTCCTCCTCAATCCGTCTAACGGCTGTCTAGTTCTGATCCGTTGGGAAAACTTAGCACCAGTTCTACTGGTGTACACTAAACTCACGGGATCTCCTTCCGTCGGCCCCACGGTCCAACTTGCCATATGGTTGGGATCGCCTTCTTGTAGCGTCTTCACCATGGCCCAAGCCTCCCAGCACCTTGGACAAGCGAAATGTTCCTAAGCGGAAGTGCTGCCGCACTCCTGTAGCTTCTCTGCAAGCTCCCGAGGCCCTCGGGCGAGGCGAGGATGGCCATAAAGCTTGTCTGGCGCCACTCATTACTGCCGAACTTCGTTCGAGCATCTGCAACAGATTCGGAAGTTGATCACCCATTGATCGGGCATCTCCTCCGTAGGATGACCCGTGAGTATACCTACAAGACATATTATGTCAAATTGCTTCCTAGCGAACTCTTCTTACTTAGAGTTCGCTCAAGCACTACTATAGATGCTGCGCAAGCCGTTGATTCTCCTTGACGAGGCGGGACAGCTCGGCTGTCGCCTTTCAGCTTTTCTCCGAGCTTGGCGTTGGCATCTTGGAGCTTGTTCCTTTCTGCTTGAACTACATTCGGCACAT
>JAHHZJ010002641.1:0-29118 GCA_021437245.1 Aegilops speltoides
CGCCGCCCGCCTGCGTCACCGGCAGCGCCGCCCGGCCAAGCGCCCGGCCTCTCCTCCTCGGCCGGTCCTCCTCCAGCGACCCGAGCAGCGCTCCGTGAATCGAACTTCTGAAGCGCCTGGGTTGACTTTTCCACGACCCCAATTTTCCACTAAGTCATTATTACGCAATAATTTTCGTGCATTTTCATCGCATCACATCTCGCATCCGTGGCCCCGTTTTGGGCGTATAATATATCAAATTGTTAAGCTTCGAAGGTACATCATTTCATTCCATTGCACCATTTGCATTTGAGCTCATCTTGATGCCCGAAATGTTATTGGAAGAGGGCTTCAGATCGTTAGTTCGAAATCTTATCGGCCGAGCTCTTTTGTCATTTTTGCCATGATTATATGTGCACCCTATGAACTTGAGTCCTACATGTGAGTTGAACTATGCCATGCCATCTTTCCAGGGTGTATGCCATGTATTTTGTGAGTTATGTGTTGACTAGAACAAGCATGCAAACTAGGGATGATGATGTTCTGATTTGAGAACTTAGTGTTTTCACTAAGTCTTGTCCTTCTTTTTGCCATATGTTCATGTTATTCTGAGAGAGATCCATGCCCTTTTGAGCATGATCGGTAAGTGTTTTGAACATATGGATGCGCTCTATCCATACATGCTTTTTGGCATTTATGGAGTAGTCTAACATGTCATTTGGTGCTCTACTTTTGCTTGAAAATGTTTCTTTGCGATTGTTTGCATGAGATTCAATTTTCACGAGGGTCGTTGTAGTTGATTCCGTGTATGCTATGATGTTGTTCTTGCCATGTATAGCTTCTATGCCATGTCTTATTGATGGGTGTATGCTTAGTTTATCATGAGATGCTCTGTAGTAGTGCATCGAGCTCACGAATTTATGCCTACTTGATATCTGTTTTTGCAATGCCAGTTTTTACGCTAAGTCTGAAATCTGTAATAAAACTTGCTATATTTACATGGGTGCCATCATTTCTTAGAGTCCTTTTTGGCTTATGGTCAGTAAGGGACTATTGGTATATGCTTTGAGTTGAATCATGTCATGCCTTGTTTTGCTATTATAAGTTCCTGTAGCATGTTGTTTTGGCTCTAAACATGCCTTCTGATGTTAATTCCTAGCATGTTAGTATTTTCACTAAGTCACAGACCGATATTTTTGCACTTTCACCATGCTTGTTTGAACATGTTATGATGTGATTTAGCCGTAGCTCAGTGTTCCTCTTTTGTTAAGCATCTCTGTAGATCGCTTCCATATGCTTTGTTTTTATGTTGGGGTGCTGTAGCATAGTTTCTTGTTGCTTGCTAAGTAGCATCGGGCATTAAGCATGATTTCGTCATTCTTGTTTTGCTTGTCATTTGCAAACCGTGCATCCGATTCGGTGATCTTTATATCGATTTCAAGCGAAATCATCTCATCTTTCAGCGGCATACTTGGTTTGCCAAGTTGATGCCAGTTCATCATTTTCCTTCGAACATACATATGCATTGCATATCACATCTCGCATAGCATGTCATGTATTGCATCATATTGCTTGTGCATTGTTCCTTGTTTGATTGTGGTTCCGTTGCTTGTGTTCTTGCTTTGGGTAGAGCCGGAGGCGAGTCGTGAGCGAGGAACCTGTTGAGAAGCATCTCTGAGGATCAAGCCTTGACAACTCGAGAACCTTGCGAGCGAAGATGACCATACCTTCGATATCACTTCTATCTTTGCTTGCTAGATGCTCGCTCTTTTGCTATGCCTATCTGCGATACCTACCACTTGCTATATCTTGTCACCCATATTGCCATGTCAACCCCTAACCATCCATGTCCTAGCAAACCGTTGATTGGCTATGTTACCGCTTTGCTCGGCCCTCTTATAAGCGTTGCTAGTTGCGGTGAAGATGAAGTTTGTTCCTTGTTGGAACACGGATATTTTAGGATATCACAATATCTATTGTTTTAATTAATGCATCTATATACTTGGTAAAGGGTGGAAGGCTCGGCCTTATGCAGTGTTTTGTTCCACTCTTGCCACCTAGTTTCCGTCATACCGGTGTTATGTTCCTTGATTTTGCGTTCCTTATGCGGTCGGGTGATTTATGGGACCCCTTGACGATTCGCTTTGAATAAAACTCTTCCAAGGCCCAACTTTGGTTTTACCATTTGCCACCTACCCTTTTTCCCTTGGGTTTCCATGAGCCGAGGTCATCTTTATTTTAGCCCCCGGCGGTGCTCCTTGGTGTTGGTCGAAACGAGAAACCGCTGTTGAAACCACCTCGAAACTTCGAAGTCTGGTTTACTCGTAGCACATCTCATCCGGTGTGCCACGAGCG
Organism: Aegilops speltoides; assembly: GCA_021437245.1. Taxonomy (NCBI): domain Eukaryota; kingdom Viridiplantae; phylum Streptophyta; class Magnoliopsida; order Poales; family Poaceae; genus Aegilops; species Aegilops speltoides. Next base: position 2,335 of record JAHHZJ010002641.1, read on the forward strand.
AGATATGTGCAGCTCCTATCGGGTTTGTCGGCTGTGGGGAGGTCTTGCTGGTCTAGTTTTACCATTGTCGAAATGTCTTGATGTGCAGAGATCTGAGTCGATCGAGATATCTTGGGTGAAGGTTTATTCCCGTTGATCGCGAGAGCTTGTTATGGGCTAAGTTGGGACACCCTGCGAGGTATTATCTTTGAAAGCCGTGCCATGGTTATGAGGAGATGGGAATTTGTTAATGTCCGGTTGTAGAAAACCGAAGTTGACCTTAATTAAAATACATCAACCGTGTATGTAACGTGATGGTCTCTTCTCGTGGTCAGGGAAGTGAACAGATGTTGGAGTTATGTTTGGCGTGCAGGTTGCTTAGGATCACTTCTTGATCGCTAATAGCTTCACGACCGTGCCTTGCTTCTCTTCTCGCTCTCTTTTGCGATCGTAGCCACCATATATGCTAGTAAACTTGCGGCAGCTCCTCCTTTACACCAGCCTTCCCTTAAGCTTAAATAGTCTTGATCTCATGGTGTGAGATTCTTTGAGTCCCGTGGCTCACAGATTTCTACAAAATAGATCGGCACCGGTGATGCCGGCGAGATGGTGCTGGCCCGAGCTGAAGTGGGAATTTGATGAGGCCCTTGGTCGATACTATGTTTCATTTCCATACGATTAGTAGTGGAGCCAGTTAGGCTATCGAGGATCTGTGTTGCATTTGGGGTAGTCTTCTTTTATTTTGGTTCCGTGAGTCGGACCTTGATTGAAAACTGAATGATGGATGTTTATTTATGTATTGTGTGAAGTGGCATTGTAAGCCAACCATGTATCTCTTTCCCTTATGTATTACATGGATTGTGCGAATTACCTCACTTGCGACATTGCTTTCAATGCGGTTATGTCTCTAAGTCGTGCTTCGACCGTGGGAGTTATAACCGCATCGAAGCGTCTAAGTTGGTGTCGAGCCATCCCGACCTTAGAGCCCCATTGCTTGATCGTTTTAGCGGCGAGTTGTGTCTAGAAAAATGTTTTGAGTCATTTAGGATTATATATATCGGAGAGTTAGGAATTCTTTTACTCCTCGGTCCTTCGTCGCTCTGGTGAGGTCTCTGGCGTAGAAGTTTTGACTTTTCTCTTCTCAAATTTCACTAAAAAATTTAGGATCCGCGGGTATCTTAGAATCGTTAGATGGTTTTATGATGACAACATTGTCTTGGTGCCTCCCGTCGTAGGGGTTTTTTAGTGGAGTGTCGGGGAGTTGAGCTCACGAGGTGTTGTTGTCATAATTTTATCGTTGCAGTTCGGAATACACGAGTTTGAAATGCGCAACATCGAAAATCTCTTTTATGCAGTTCGTTGGTGAGATAACCCGCTAACTTGATCTTGAGGTGAGTGCAGGGAGTATTGCCATGACTTCATATAACGGATGCTTTTGAAGGTTGAGGTACCACGATTTCGAAGGTTTCTTGGTTATGTGTTGAAGGATGGATCTGGTGGATGTAGGGATTGTTAGTTTGGGTGAGATATATTGCTTCCCTGTATCCCCAACACTGATTGCATAACGAGAATGTTTGGGAGTTTATAGGTGGGATTCAAGTAGCTCTAGCATTTCTTCATGAGATATTTGGTTTGTGATTGGGTAATCCTTACCACTTATTAGTTCCATTCATACCTTGTTTTTATTTCATTCATCAATATCTCTTATCAAGTGGCTTCTCACCTTAATGGGCGTGATGTTTACTTTGGAATTCATTCGTTCATCCTGTTTGAATGTTTATTGTGAAGACTATATGTTGCAATTTCTATCCGTTGATTCAACTTGTCTGTCTGTCTATCAAGATGCTAACGGATGTCACCCTCTTGAGGATGGCTCCTGTAGCGTCGAGAATCCGGAGCAGCGATGATGGGAGTCGAGCGAACCCTCCACCTCCACCTCCGCCTCCGGAGCATGGCAAACTTTGATGGCAACCACTAGCATCAGCGCTCATTTGTTGATCCAGTGATGCAGAGCGTAACCAAGGCCAAGGCAACCAAGGGAATCAAGGTCAAGGCAGTTCTATCATCACCCACGATTTCCTACACTCAACCAGTTCCTTGCAAACCAACCAAAGTCTTTCAGCTCTTGTGCGAGGCCCACGAGCGCTGACGATTGGCTCATGGATATCAACAAGCATTTGAATGCAGCAATGTCGGACACGAGGACTACGTCAAGTTCGCGTCTTTTCAGCTCAAGGATCGAGGCGGCTGATTGGTTCCGACAATACAAAGGATTCGAGTGGTCGGTGATTACTTGGACTGATTTACAGTCGGGACTTTAAAGCTCACCATATTCCTACCGGTGTTGTTGAGAACAGCGTGAGGAGTTCCATAATCTCAAGCAAGAAACATGTTAGTGTCTGAATACAACATACTGATTTGAAACTTGCTCGATTAAGCTAAACAAGGCGTTCTGATGAGAAAAGTATGATCTATCGGTTCGAGAGGTGGCCTTAGAGAGGATCTGCGGTTAGCTCTTGTTCTTATTGAGCCTACTCGGTTTGATCAATTCTACAATATGGCACTCAAGCAAGAAGGTGCTCGGCTCAAGTGTGAGGCTTCAAAGAAGAGAATCGAGGGATGCGATTCAGTCTTCTTCTTCCTCTCAAAGGCGCGACTAAGCACAAAAGTTCTACCTTCCTCCTCCTCCGTTACGTCGGCCTTATCGTGAGAAGAACTGGTGGTCGTGGATCTTCCACCCACCCAACCCAAGCTACAGAACAAGTCTCGACCTCAAGCTCCAAGGTCAAGTGCTCCTTATCACCGTCCGCTCTCGAGGTGACTTGCAACAAGTGCCGCGAAGGGTCACTATGCGAACAAATGCCATAACCAAAGCGCCTTCGCCTCCTCCTCCTCTGAGATCTTCAAGCAATGCGTGGTCAAGCATAATCCCAAGTGCGCAAAGGTGAACATGATGAATGCAGCGCAAAGAAGATTCTTGATGTGATAATGGGTAATCTTCGATTAATGATATTCTTGCAAAAGTTTTATTTGATCTCTTGGTGCATCGCATTCTTTCATGTCATATCCTTTTGCATGAAGCACAATTTTGACAGAGGAGTTACCTAGAGCAATGCAAGTTATTTCTCGGCTAAGCGTTTGAGGTCTACCTTATTGGTTTGAATATCGGTATCAAGATGGGCGACTATAGATTTCTGTCTTCTCCAATTGTTCTTGGTGACTCGGATATTGATCTAATTCTCGGGATGGGTGGCTTTCTCGGCACAAGGCTCGGCTTGATTGTGCTGCGAGCAGATTCAATTGACACACCCTTACGAGGATGTTATCATCTATGCGCTTCGTGATGAAACCATTGGTTGTTTTCTCTCAATGAGAAGAGGCGAGTTGGATGCTATCTCTCATATTCGATCGTTTGTGAGTACCAAGATGTCTTTCGGAAGAGCTTGGGTATGCCTCCTCATCGGCCGGTCGAATTCGTTATCAATCTTGAGCACTGCTTTGAACCCGTTTGCAAGCGTCCTTACAAGCTTGGACCCAAGGAGCTGAAAAATTGAAGAAGCATTTCGATGAACAAAGCGTCTGGGTTTGATCGGACCGAGTTCATCTCCATGGGGATGTGGAGTTCTTTTGTCGAGGAAGAAGGATGGCGCGGACCCGACTTTGTGTTGATTACGTCCATTGAACAAGAAGACAATCAAGAACAAGTATCCACTTCCCAACATCAATGAGCTTTTCGAGCAACTCAAAGGTGCTAAAGTATTCTCCAAGCTTGACCTTCGTTATGGGTTATCATCAGTTCGCATTCGTGAGCAGGATATTCCCAAGGCGGCATTGAGAACAAGCTATGGTTCTTATGAATATCTTGTCATGTCTTTCGGCCTTGTCAATGCTCCTCCAACTTTCTCTCGCATGATGAACTTTATCTTCACCTTCACCAATGATTTCGTCTTGGTGTATCTCGATGATATTTTGGTCTTCTCCAAGAACAAATGCGATCATGCCAAACATTTGCGATTGGTGCTCGACAAGCTCGAGAACATCAATTCTATCGAAGTTTTCCAAATGTGAGTTTTGGCTTGATGAAGTTCTTTATCTTGGTCATATCATCTCCGTAAAGGGCATCGCTGTTAATCCAGAGAAGGTGTCTTGAGTTCTGAATTGGGAACCTCCTCAAAATGTCAAGCGAACTCCATGATTTTCTCGGTCTTGCAAGCTATTATCGAAGATTCGTTGAAATTTCTCTAAGATTGCAAAGCCTCTTTCCAACCTCCTCGAAGCATGTCAAGTATATACGGGCCTTTGAGTGTGCGTCGCTTTCAACACCCTCAAAGAGAAGCTAGTTACAGCTCTGTCTTGACTCCTCTGATGAATCCAAGCCGTTCGAAGTTTTTGTGATGCTTCCTTGCAAGGTCTCGGTGCTGTGTTAATGCAAGAGAAGAAAGTTGTGGCCTATTCCTCTCGTCGATTGAAGCCCAACAAAATAACTACCCACTCACGATCTCGAGTTGGCGGCGATTGTCCATGCATTAATAACATGGAGACATCTCTTGTTGGGAAGGAAAGTGGACATTTTCACCGATCATAAGAGTCTCAAGTATATCTTCACTCAACAAACCTCAACCTCGAGCAAACTTCGATGGGTGAAATGATTCAAGGTACAATCCAAGTATTGAATATACTCGAGCAAAGGCGAATGTGATTGCGGATGCTCGGCGGAAAGGCTTATTACAACGACCTAATTCTCAAGCCCTTCAACCGGATCTTTGTGAAGCTTTCCAAGCTGAATCTTCAAGTTGTTCCTCAAGGTTTTCTTGCCAACCTCATAGTCTCTCCTACTTTGGAAGATCAAATTCGTGAGGCACAACTCCTGGATGCCATGGTGAAGAAGGTGAAACGTGGTATTGACAAGGGCATTCCCAAATACAAGTGCTATCGCTTGGATGACAAAGACACTCTCTTCTTCGAGGATCATATTGTGGTTCCCAAAGGCGATCTAAGAAAAGTCATCATGAATGAGGCACACAATTCCCTCCTATCCATTCATCCTGGATGTACGAAGATGTACCATGACCTCAAGCAGTCGTATTGGTGGACTCGAATGAAGCGAGAAATTGCTCAATTCGTGAATGAATGTGATGTATGCAGAAGGGTGAAAGCAGAACACCAAAGACCAGCTGGTCTCCTCCAACCTCTTGCTATTCGAATGGAAGTTTGATCATATCGAGATGGACTTCATGATTGGTTTCCTAAGTCAAGCGTGGAAATGATGCTATCTTCGTTGTCATTGCCAAGCTTACTAAAGTGGCTCATTTTCTTCTGTCAAAGAATCTATCAAAGCAGCTCGGTTGTAGAGCTATACACCTCGAAATTGTCTCCTTGCATGGTATTCCACAATTGATCTCTTGGACCGTGGAAGCATCTTCACTTCTAAGTTACGGGACTCCTTTCGAGAAGGCCATAGGCACCAACATTCGTTTCAGCACAGCTTTCCATCCTCAAACTAGTGGCCAAGTCGGCGAGTCAATCAAATCCTTGAAGATATGCTCGGGGCTTGTGTCATTTCCTTTGGCATGAAGTGGGAAGAGTGCCTTCCATATGCGAGTTCTCCTACAACAGCTTCCAAGCGAGTTGGGCAAGGCCCCATTCGAAATTCTCTATGGCGAGAAAGTGCGTACTCCTCTCAATTGGTCGAGGCAGGTGAGCGCCAACTTCTTAGCGACTTGATCCGAAGCGAAGAAATGTGCAAAGTCATTCGTGAGAATCTTAAAGCAGCATAATCGCGCGGAAGAACTATTATGATGACAAGCACCGTGATGTGGCTTTTGAAATCGGAGACCATGTCTACCTCGCGTCTCTCAATGAAAGGCACTCGTCGCCCGGTATCAAAGGAAGCTTGCCCCTAGATCGTGGGTCCTTTCAAGATCATTGGCAAAAAGCGATCTCGCCTATCAACGAGCTTCCATCCAACTTTGCAAGCGTGCGATGTGTTTCACGTGTCACAGCTCATAAGTGCTTCAAGATTCTGAGCAGCACTATCAACTTTGAAGAATTGACCTCCAAGAAGATCTCTCTTATCATGAGCACCCGTTGCTATTCTTGAAGAAAGCGGCGCAAGACTACGCAACAAGTCAATCAAATTCAAAGTAAAGTGGTCACACCATTCCAGCCAGAAGCCACACAGGGTCACGAGGATCACATCCGTTCGAATATCCGGAGTTCTTTCAGTCCTAGATCTCGGGGCGAGATCCTCTTATAGTGGTGGAGTGTTGTAACACCCGGATGTATCTTTCCACATTTGTAACTCCAACTCTGTTGCCTTTTTCGGATATGTGCTATGATATTCCCTCCGTGGTTGGGTTTTGTTTTCGTTTTGCATTGTGTCCATGTCATGCATCTCATCATGTCTTCATGTGCATCTCATTTTGCATATGTGTTACGTCTCATGATTAGAGCATTTTCCCGTTGTCCGTTTTGCAATCGGCACTCCCACATGCACGGCGCACCCTCTTGTTCTTTTTACGTATGCGGGTGTTGAACATTCTCGGAATGGACCGAGCCTTACCAAGTGGCCTGGTATAGCACCGGTAGACCACTGTCAAGTTCGGGTCATTTGGAGCTCGTTTGGTACTCAGCAGTTAACCGCACTCTCGCAAAGGCCTATTTTAAGTTGCAGCCCAACATCCCTCCAAAACAGCCCAATAACCCATCTAACTCCTTCCATGCTCTCGGCCATTCGATCACGATCATGTGGTAAAACCGCACCATTTGGACTCTCTAGCTCCCCTATGCCTATATATACACCTCCCGAAATCGGTTGAAACCCTAAAATCCCAGATCCGCCTTGCGCGGACACGTCGCCGCGCCGCGGACACATCCGCGCCCGCCCAGCGGCGATCCGGCCTCGCCCGTGGCACTCCGCCGCCGCCCATCGCCATCGCCCGGCCGCGCAGCCGGCCGGCCGCCCCCAGCCAGCAGCGCCGCCTCCCGCCGCGCGCCGCCCAGCGCTCCCGCCCGCGCCGCCGCGCGCGCCCACCGCCGCTCGCTCACCTCCCATGACGGACGCCGCGCCCGAGCAGCGCCGCCGCCGCCTCGCCCCTCCGCGCCTTCGCCGCCTTATCGCCCGCGCCGCCGTGCCACCGGCGCCGCCCGACCTCTCCTCCTCCGGCCCCGGTCCCTCCTCCGGCGACCCCGAGCAGCGCTCCGGCGAGATCCGATCTACAGGAAACTGCCTAAGTTGACTTTTCCCCGACCCCAATTTTCGTGCATTTTCATCGCATCACATCTCCGCACCCGTGGCTCCATTTTGGGCGTATAATATGTCAAATTGTTCGTCTAGAAGAGTACATCATTTCATTCCATTGCACCATTTGCGTTTGAGCTCATCTTGATGCAAGAAATGCTATTGGAAGAGGGCTTCAGATCGTTATTTCCAGAATCTTATCAGCACGAGCTCTTTTGTCATTTTTGCCATGATTAATGTGTGCACCCTATGAACTTGAGTCCTACATGTGAGTTGAACTATGCCATGCCATCTTTCCAGGGATGTATGCCATGTATTTTTGTGAGTTATGTGTTGACTAGAACAAGCATGCAAACTAGGGATGATGATGTTGCTGATTTCAGGAACTTAGTGTTTTCACTAAGTCTTGTCCTGCAGTTATTTTTATGCCATATGTTCATGTTGTTACAGAGAGATCCATGACCTTTTTGAGCATGATCAGTAAGGGTGTTTTGAACATATGGATGCGCTCTATCCATCCATGCCTTTGTTGGCATTTATGGAGTAGTCTAGCATGTCATTTTCGTGCTCTACTTTTGCTTGAAAATGTTTCCTGGCAGATTGTTTGCATGAGATTCAATTTTCACGAGGTCGTTGTAGTTGATCCGTGTATGCTATGATGTTGTTCTTGCCATGTATAGCTTCTATGCCATGTCTTATTGATGGGTGTATGCTTAGTTTATCTTGAGATGCTCTGTAGTGAGTGCATCGAGCTCACGAACATGCCTACTTGATATCTGTTTTTGCAATGCCCAGTTTTTATGCTAAGTCTGAAATCTGTAATAAAACTTGCTATGTTTACATGGGTGCCATCATTTCTTAGAGTCCTTTTTGGCTTATGGTCAGTAAGGGACTATTGATATATGCTTTGAGTTGAATCATGTCATGCCTTGTTTTGCTATTATAAGTTCCTGTAGCATGTTGTTTACTGGCTCTAAACATGCCTTCTGATGTTAATTCCTGGCATGTTAGTATTTTCACCAAGTCTGTGAACACGATATTTTTGCACTTTCACCATGCTTGTTTGAACATGTTATGATGTGATTTAGCCGTAGCTCAGTGTTCCTCTTTTGTTAAGCATCTCCTGTAGATCGCTTCCATATGCTTTGTTTTTATGTTGGGGTGTTGTAGCATAGTTTCTTGTTGCTTGCTAAGTAGCATCGGGTTGTTAAGCAGATTGTGTCATTCTTGTTTTGCTTGTCATTTGCAAACCGTGCATCCGATTCGGTGATCTTTATATCGATTTCAACAAAATCATCTCATCTTTCCAGCGGCATACTTGGTTTGCCAAGTTGATGCCAGTTCATCATTTTCCTTCGGAGCATACATATGCATTGCATATCACATCTCGCATAGCATGTCATGTATTGCATCATATTGATTGTGCATTGTTCCTTGTTTGATTGTGGTTCCGTTGCTTGTGTTCTTGCTTTGGGTAGAGCCGGAGGCGAGTGCGTGAACAAGGAACCTGTTGAAACGCCTCGAGGATCAAGCCTTGACAACTCTGAGAACCTTGCAGGCAAGATGACCATACCTTCGATATCACTTCTATCTTTGCTTGCTAGATGCTCGCTCTTTTGCTATGCCTATGCTGCGATACCTACCACTTGCTATATCTTGTCACCCATATTGCCATGTCAACCTCTAACCATCCATGTCCTAGCAAACCGTTGATTGGCTATGTTACCGCTTTGCTCAGCCCCTCTTATAGCGTTGCTAGTTGCAGGTGAAGATGAAGTTTGTTCCTTGTTGGAACACGGATATTTTGGGATATCACAATATCTATTGTTTTAATTAATGCATCTATATACTTGGTAAAGGGTGGAAGGCTCGGCCTTATGCAGTGTGTTTGTTCCACTCTTGCCGCCCTAGTTTCCGTCATACGGTGTTATGTTCCCGGATTTTGCGTTCCTTCTGCGGTCGGGTGATTTATGGGACCCCTTGACGGTTCGCTTTGAATAAAACTCTTCCGCAAAGGCCCAACTTTGGTTTTCACCATTTGCCACCTACACCCCTTTTTCCTTGGGTTTCGCGAGCAGAGGTCATCTTTATTTAGCCCCGGGCAGTGCTCCTTGGCGTTGGTCGAACCGGCTCCTTTGCGGGGCCACCTCGGGGAAACTTCGAAGTCTGGTTTTACTCGTGCTTTGTCTCATCGGTGTGCCACGAGCGAGATATGTGCAGCTCCTATCGGGTTGTCGGCTGGTGGGAGGTCTTGCTGGTCTAGTTTTACCATTGTCGAAATGTCTTGATGTCGAGATACGAGTCGATCGGAGTATCTTGGGTGAAGGTTTATTCCCGTTGATCGCGAGAGCTTGTTATGGGCTAAGTTGGGACACCCTGCGGTATTATCCTTTGAAAATCGTGCCCAGCGGTTATGAGGCGAGAGGAATTTGTTAATGTCGGTTGTAGAAAACCGAAGTTGACCTTAATTAAAATACATCAACCGTGTATGTAACCGTGATGGACTCTTCTCGTGAGTCAAGGGAAGTGAACACAGATGTTGGAGTTATGTTTGGCCTTGAGGTTGCTTAGGATCACTTCTTGATCGCTAATAGCTTCACGACCGTGCCTTGCTTCTCTTCTCGCTCTCTTTTCGATCGTAGCCACCATATATGCTAGTCGCTTGCTGCAGCTCCTCCTTTTACACCAGCCTTCCCTTAAGCTTAAATAGTCTTGATCTGCGGGTGTGAGATTCTTTGAGTCCCGTGGCTCCAGATTTACTAAAAGCAGATCACGGTACCGGTGATGCGGCGAGATGGGCGCAATTGAGCTGCAGTGGGAATTTGATGAGGCCCTTGGTCGATACTATGTTTCATTTCCAGACGATTAGTAGTGGAGCCCAGTTGGGGCGATCGGGGATCTGTGTTGCATTTGGGGTAGTCTTCTTTTATTTTGGTTCCGTAGTCGGACCTCGATTGAAAACTGAATGATGGATGTTTATTTATGTATTGTGTGAAGTGGCGACTGTAAGCCAACTATGTATCTCTTTCCCTTATGTATTACATGGATTGTGCGAAGATTACCTCACTTGCGACATTGCTTTCAATGCGGTTATGCCTCTAAGTCGTTAGCCGACCGTGGGAGTTATATCCGCATCGAGGCGTTACAAGTTGGTGTCGAGCCATCCCGACCTTAGGAGCCCCATTGCTTGATCGTTTTTAGCGGCTGAGTTGTGTCTAGAAAAAATGTTTTGAGTCATTTAGGATTATATATATCGGAGAGTTAGGAATTCTTTTTACTCCTCAGTCCCTTCGTCACTCTGGTGAGGTCTCCTGACGTAGAAGTTTTGACTTGTCTCTTCTCAAATTTCACTAAAAAAAATTTTAGGATCACGCGGGTATCTTAGAATCATTCCGATGGTTTTATGATGACAACATTGTCTTGGTGCCTCCGTCGGCGAGGTTTTTTAGTGGAGGTGTCGGGGAGTTGAGCTACGAGGTGTTGTCGTCATAATTTTATCATTGCAGTTACGGAATACGAGTTTAATGCGCCAACATGAAAATCTCTTTTATGCGATTCGTTGGTGAGATAACCCGCTAACCCGATCTTGAGGTGAGTCAGGGAGTATTGCCATGACTTCGTATAACGGATGCTTTTCGAAGGTTGAGGTACCGATTTCGAAGGTTTCTTGGTTATGTGTTGAAGGATGGATACAGCTGGATGTAGGGATTGTTAGTTTGGGTGAGATATATTGCTTCCTGTATCCCCAACACTGATTGCATAAGGAAAGTTTGGGAGTTTATAGGTGGGATTCAAGTAGCTCTAGCATTTCTTCCAGAATATTTGGTTTGTGATTGGGTAATCCTTACCACTTATTTGTTCCATTCATACCTTGTTTTTATTTTCATTCATCAATATCTCTTATCAAGTGACTTCTCACCTTAATGGACATGATGTTTACTTTGGAATTCATTCGTTCATCCTGTTGAATGTTTATTGTGAAGACTATATGTTGCAATTTCTATCCGTTGATTCAACTTGTCTATCATCTATCAAGATGCTAACGGATGTCACCCTCTTGAGGATGGCTCCACCAGCAGCGTTAGAATCCGGAGCAGTGATGGGAGTCGAGCTAACCCTCCACCTCCACCTCCGCCTCAGAGGCATGGCAGCTTTGATGGCAACCACTAGCATGCGCTCGATTGTTGATCCGCTGATGCAAGAAGCGTAACCAAGGCCAAGGCAACCAAGGGAATCAAGGTCAAGGGCAGTTCTATCATCGACCCACGATTTCCTACACTCAACCGGTTCCTTGTAAACCAGCCAAAGTCTTTCGACTCTTGTCTGGGAGGCCACGAGATGCGGCGATTGGCTCGTGGATATCAACAAGCATTTGAATGCAGCAATGTCGGACACGAGGACTACTTCAAGTTAGCGTCTTTTCAGCTCAAGGATCGAGGCTGATTGGTTCCGACAATACAAGGATTCGAGAGGTGGTCGGTGATTACTTGGACCGATTTACTGCCGGGACTTTAAAGCTCACCATATTCCTACGGTGTTGTTGAGAGCAAGCGTGAGGAGTTCCAATCTCAAGCAAGAAACATGTCGATGTCTGAATACAACATACTGTTTGAAACTTGCTCGATTAAGCTAAACAAGGCGTTCACGATGAGAAAAGTATGATCTATCAGTTCGAGAGGTGGCCTTAGAGAGGATCTGCGATTAGCTCTTGTTCTTATTGAGCCTACTCGGTTTGATCAATTCTACAATATGGCACTCAAGCAAGAAGGTGCTCAGCTCAAGTGTGAGGCTTCAAAGAAGAGAATCGGGGATGCAGATTCGGTCTTCTTCTTCCTCTCAAGGTGCAGCTAAGCGACAAAGTTCTACCTTCCTCCTCCTCCGTTCTCATCGGTTGATCGTGCGAGAAGAACTCGGTGGTCGTGGATCTTCCACCCACCAACCCAAGCTACGAACAAGTCTCAGCCTCAAGCTCCAAGGTCAAGTGCTCCTTATCACCGTCCGCTCTCGAGGTGACTTGCAACAAGTGCCGGACGAAGGGTCACTATCGAACAAATGCCATAACCAAAGGCGCCTTCCGCCATCTCCTCTGTGAGATCTTCCGGCAATGCGGTGGTCAAGCATAATCCCAAGTCGCAAAGGTGAACATGATGAATGCGGTATAGCGGAAGATTCTTGATGTGATAATGGGTAATCTTCCGATTAATGATATTCTGCAAAAGTTTTATTTGATCTTGGTGCATCGCATTCTTTCATGTCATATCCTTTTGCATGAAGCATAATTTTGACCGCGAGGAGTTACCTGAGCAATGCAAGTTATTTCTCCGGCTAAGAGTTTGAGGTCTCTTATTGGTTCGAATATCGGTATCAAGATGGGCGACTATAGATTTCTGTCTTCTCCAATTGTTCTTGGTGACTCGGATATTGATCTAATTCTCGGGATGGTGGCTTTCTCGGCACAAGGCTCGGCTTGATTGTCTGCCGAGCGATTCAATTGACACACCCTTACGAGGATGTTATCATCTATGCGCTCATGATGAAACCATTGGTTGTTTTCTCTCAATGAGAAGGCGAGTTGGATGCTATCTCTCATATTCGATCGTTTGTGAGTACCAAGATGTCTTTCGGAAGAGCTTGGGTATGCCTCCTCATCGGCGGTCGAATTCGTTATCAATCTTGAGCACCTTTGAACCCGTTTGCAGCGTCCTTACAAGCTTGGACCCAAGGAGCTGAAAGAATTGAAGAAGCAGCTCGATGAACAAGAACTTACGGGTTTGATCGGACGAGTTCATCTCCATGGGGATGTGGAGTTCTTTTGTCGAGAAGAAGGATGGCGCGGACCGACTTTGTGTTGATTACCGTCCATTGAACAAGAAGACAATCAAGAACAAGTATCCACTTCCCAACATCAATTAGCTTTTCGAGCAACTCAAAGGTGCTAAAGTATTCTCCAAGCTTGACCTTCGTATGGGTTATCATCAGTTAGCATTCTTGAACAAGATATTCCCAAGGCGACATTGAGAACAAGCTATGGTTCTTATGAATATCTTGTCATGTCTTTCGGCCTTGTCAATGCTCCTCCAACTTTCTCTCATGATGAACTTTATCTTCAACCCCTACACCAATGATTTCGTCTTGGTGTATCTCGATGATATTTTGGTCTTCTCCAAGAACAAGCGAGGATCATGCCAAACATTTGCGATTGGTGCTCGACAAGCTCGAGAACATCAATTCTATCGAAGTTTTCCAAATGTGAGTTTTGGCTTGATGAAGTTCTTTATCTTGGTCATATCATCTCCGCCAAAGGGCATGTTTGTTAATCCAGAAGGTGTCTTGATTCTGAATTGGAACCTCCTCGAGAATGTCAAGCGACTCATGATTTTCTCGGTCTTGCAAGCTATTAGCCGAAGATTAGTTGAGAATTTCTCTAAGATTGCAAAGCCTCTTTCCAACCTCCTCGAGAAGCATGTCAAGTATGTGCGGGCGCTTTGAGTGTGGCGTCGCTTTCAACACCCTCAAAGAAAGCTAGTTACAGCTCTGTCTTGACTCCTCTGATGAATCCAAGCCATTGAAGTTTTACGTGATGCTTCCTTGCAAGGTCTCGGTGTTGTGTTAATGCAAGAGAAGAAAGTTGTGGCCTATACCTCTCGTCGGTTGAAGCCCAACAAAAGAACTACCCCACTCACGATCTCGAGTTGGCGGCGATTGTCCATGCATTAATAACATGGAGACATCTCTTGTTGGGAAGGAAAGTGGACATTTTCACCGATCATAAGAGTCTCAAGTATATCTTCACTCAACCAAACCTCAACCTCGAACAAACTTCGATGGGTGAAATGATTCAAAAGTACAATCAAAGTATTGAATATACTCGAGGCAAAGCGAATGTGATTGCGAGATGCTCACGGCGAAAGGCTTATTACAACGACCTAATTCTCAAGCCCTTCAACGGATCTTTGTGAAGCTTTCCATAAGCTGAATCTTCAAGTTGTTCCTCAAGGTTTTCTTGCCAACCTCATAGTCTCTCCTACTTTGGAAGATCAAATTCGTGAGGCACAACTCCTGGATGCCATGGTGAAGAAGGTGAAACGTGGTATTGACAAGGGCATTCCCAAATACAAGTGCTATCGCTTGGATGACAAAGACACTCTCTTCTTGAGGATCGTATTGTGGTTCCCAAAGGCGATCGAGAAAAGTCATCATGAATAGAGGCACACAATTCCCTCCTATCCATTCATCCTAGAAATGCGAAGATGTACCATGACCTCAAGCGATCGTATTGGTGGACTCGAATGAAGCGAGAAATTGCTCAATTCGTTAATGAATGTGATGTCTGCGAAGGGTGAAAGCAGAACACCAAAGACCAGCTGGTCTCCTCCAACCTCTTGCTATTCGAATGGAAGTTTGATCATATCGAGATGGACTTAGTGGCTGGTTTTCCTAAGTCAAGCGTGGAAATGATGCTATCTTCGTTGTCATTGACAAGCTTACTAAAGTGGCTCATTTTTTCTGTCAAAGAATCTATCACAGCAGCTCGGTGGCAAAGCTATACACCTCGAATTGTCTCCTTGCGGTATTCCACAATTGATCTCTTTAGACCGTGGAAGCATCTTCACTTCTAAGTTACGGGACTCCTTTAGAAGGCCATAGGCACCAACATTCGTTTAGCACAGCTTTCCATCCTCAAACTAGTGGCCGTCGGCGAGTCAATCAAATCCTTGAAGATATGCTCGGGGCTTGTGTCATTTCCTTTGGCATGAAGTGGGAAGAGTGCCTTCCATATCTGGGATTCTCCTACAACAACTTCCAAGCGAGTTGGGCAGGCCCCATTCGAAATTCTCTATGGCAGAAAGTGTAGTAGTCCTCTCAATTGGTCGAGATAGGTGAGCGCCAACTTCTTGCAGCGACTTGATCCGAAGCGAAGAAATGTGCAAAGTCATTTGTGAGAATCTTAAAGCGAGCAATCACGCCGAAGGGCTATTATGATGACAAGCACCGTGATGTGGCTTTTGAAATCGGAGACCATGTCTACCTCCGCGTCTCTCAATGAAAGGCACTTTCGTCGCCCGGTATCAAAGGAAGCTTGCCCCTAGATCGTGGGTCCTTTCAAGATCATTGGCAAAAGCGATCTAGCCTATCAACGAGCTTCCATCCAACTTTGCAAGCGTGCGATGTGTTTCACGTGTCACAGCTCCGCAAGTGCTTCAAGATTCCTGAGCGCACTATAAACTTTGATGAACTTGACCTCCAAGAAGATCTCTCTTGTCATGAGCACCCGTTGCTATTCTTGAAGAAACAAAGCGCAAGACTACGCAACAAGTCAATCAAATTCACGAAAGTAAAGTGGTCACCATTCCGGCGAGAAGCCACACGGGGAGCGAGGATTACCTCCGTTCGAATATCCGGAGTTCTTTCAGTTCTAGATCTCGGGGCGAGATCCTCTTGTAGTGGTGAGTGTTGTAACACCCGGATGTATCTTTCCACATTTGTAACTCCAACTGTTGCCTTTTTCGGATATGTGCTATGATATTCCCTCCGTGGTTGGGTTTTGTTTTCGTTTTTCATTGTGTCCATGTCATGCATCTCACATCATGTCTTCATGTGCATCTCATTTTGCATACGTGTTCGTCTCATGATTCCGAGCATTTTCCCCGTTGTCCGTTTTGCAATCCGGCACTCCCACATGCACCGTCGCACCCCTCTTGTTCTTTTTCTGTGTGCGGGTGTTGAACATTCTCGGAATGGACCGAGCCTTGCCAAGTGGCCCTGGTATAGCACCGGTAGACCACCTGTCAAGTTTTGGGTCATTTGGAGCTCGTTTGGTACTCCAACGGTTAACCGCACTCTCGCAAAGGCCTATTTTAAGTTGCAGCCCAACATCCCTCCAAAACAGCCCAATAACCCATCTAACTCCCTTCCATGCTCTCGGTCGTTCGATCCGCGATCGTGTGGTAACCGCACCCCATTTGGACTCTTCTAGCTCCCCTATGCCTATATATACACCTCCCGAAATCCGGTTGAAACCCTAAAATCCCAGATCCGCCCCGCGCCGGACACGTCCGCGTCGCGCAGCCGGACACGTCGCGCGCCCGACCCGGCAGCGATCCGGCCTCGCCACGTGGCACTCCGCTGCCGCCCGCCGCCCGGCACGCGCAGCCAGCCCCGAACCCAGCGCGCCCGCGCCGCAGCTCCGCCCGCCACCAGCCGGCGCCCGCGCCCGCTCCGCTCGCCTCCCGCGCGGAACGCGCCCCTTGCCGCCAGCCTCGCCTCAGCAGCGCCTTTGCCCTGGCCGTGCCACTGACGCCGCGCCTTGTATCCGTGCCGCCAGCGCCGCCCAGCCTCTCCTCCTCGGCCCCGGTCCCTCCTCGGCGACCCGGCGGCCTTTCGGCGAATCCGATCTGAAGCGCCTGGTTGACTTTTCCCCGACCCCAATTTTCCACTAAGTCATTATTCTGCAATAGTTTTCGTGCATTTGCATCGCATCACATCTCCGCACCCGTGGCTCCGTTTTGGGCGTATAATATGTAAAATTGTTCGTCTAGAAGAGTACATCATTTCATTCCATTGCACCATTTGCATTTGAGCTCACCTTGATGCGAAATGCTATTGGAAGAGGAGCTTCGGATCGTTAGTTCCAGAATCTTATCGGCCTGAGCTCTTTTGTCATTTTGCCATGATTAATGTGCACCCTATGAACTTGAGTCCTACATGTGAGTTGAACTATGCCATGCCATCTTTCGAGGGTGTATGCCATGTATTTTTGTGAGTTATGTGTTGACTAGAACAAGCATGCAAACTAGGGATGATGATGTTGCTGATTCAGGAACTTAGTGTTTTCACTAAGTCTTGTCCTGCTTATTTTTATGCCATATGTTCATGTTGTTCTGAGAGATCCATGCCCTTTTGAGCATGACCAGTAAAGGTGTTTTGATCATATGAATGTGCTCTATCCATCCGTGCCTTTGTTGGCATTTATGGAGTAGTCTAGCATGTCATTTTCGTGCTCTACTTTTGCTTGAAAATGTTTCCTGGCAAATTGTTTGCATGAGATTCAATTTTCACGAGGTCGTTGTAGTTGATACGTGTATGCTATGATGTTGTTCTTGCCATGTATAGCTTCTATGCCATGTCTTATTGATGGGTGTATGCTTAGTTTATCATGAGATGCTCTGTAGTGAGTGCATCGAGCTCACGAACATGCCTACTTGATATCTGTTTTTGCAATGCCCAGTTTTTCTGCTAAGTCTGAAATCTGTAATAAAACTTGCTATGTTTACATGGGTGCCATCATTTCTTAGAGTCCTTTTTGGCTTATGGTCGATGAGGGACTATTGATATATGCTTTAGGTTGAATCATGTCATGCCTT
Source organism: Aegilops speltoides (assembly GCA_021437245.1). Lineage (NCBI taxonomy): Eukaryota > Viridiplantae > Streptophyta > Magnoliopsida > Poales > Poaceae > Aegilops > Aegilops speltoides. Next base: position 19,918 of record JAHHZJ010002641.1, read on the forward strand.
GTTTTGCTATTATAAGTTCTGTAGCATGTTGTTTCTTGGCTCTAAACATGCCTTCGATGTTAATTCTGGCATGTTAGTATTTTCACTAAGTCTGTGAACGATATTTTTGCACTTTCACCATGCTTGTTTGAACATGTTATGATGTGATTTAGCAGTAGCTCAGTGTTCCTCTTTTGTTAAGCATCTCCTGTAGATCGCTTCCATATGCTTTGTTTTTATGTTGGGGTCTTTGTAGCATAGTTTCTTGTTGCTTGCTAAGTAGCATCGGGCTAGTTAAGCATGATTTCGTCATTCTTGTTTTGCTTATCATTTGCAAACCGTGCATCGATTCGGTGATCTTTATATCGATTTCAACGAAATCATCTCATCTTTCAACGGCATACTTGGTTTGCCAAGTTGATGCCAGTTCATCATTTTCCTTCAGACATACATATGCATTGCATATCACATCTCGCATAGCATGTCATGTATTGCATCATATTGCTTGTGCATTGTTCCTTGTTTGATTGTGGTTCCGTTGCTTGTGTTCTTGCTTTGGGTAGAGCGGGAGGCGAAGTGCGTGAGCGAGGAACCTGTTGAGAATGCCTCACGAGGATCAAGCCTTGACAACTCACGAGAACCTTGCGGGCAAGATGACCATACCTTGATATCACTTCTATCTTTGCTTGCTAGATGCTCGCTCTTTTGCTATGCCTATGCTGCGATACCTACCACTTGCTATATCTTGTCACCCATATTGCTTTGGCTTCGGGTCTTGGCGGTCCTCTTCTCCCCGGAGGGGAGGATTCTCGATCCCCTCTTTCAAAAACCTCCTTAGGCGGTAACTCCTCTATTTTCCCCTTCGCCTTCCTCTGAAGGTGCAACCTCCGACATCTGACCCGGCCACGGGATCGGTGTGGTCTCGGGGAGGGCGGACACCGTGTATCAGTTTTGCTTGCGCTGTCCCTCTGTTTAGAAGAAATCGGTCAAAAGCGAATCATAGAAAGGCAAACAAAGCGGTATGTCGGACTTCGGAGCTACTTACTTGTGTGTCAGGCGATTGCGGCTTAGGCGGCGTCCTCGGTCAATTCGAACCGCCTCTCATGATCCGAAGAATAATTTGTACATCTTCACGGGTGTCATACCCATGAAGTGTTGAAAATCCGTGGTCCCTCTGGATTAAACTCCCACAGCCGAAGAGGCGGCGTTTGCGAGCGGAGAGCGCCCTGTCGAGCATGACTGCATTACCACAACGGATCGATCTCCCTTGCTTGGAGGTCTCGAATCCGGCCCTGCGGTGAGGTCCGTCCTTTGGCCCCTAGTTGAGCCCTTGGTTGACCCACAACATCAACACGTCGTGGAGGTCCGAGTGGAATAAGGCGGCGGCCACACTGCTTGCCCTTGACTGATGATATAGAACCCTCCTGCTGCCTGGCCAAGCTCCTCTTGGAAGGAGCCCTCGGGCCTGAGGGCATCGGCCCTCCACCTTCTGACGCCCGCCGCACCTGCCTTGGCCCCCCGATCATCTTGGCTCCACATTGAAGGTCTTCAGCCACGAGGCTGAAGTGGGGGTAACGGAGGAAAACCATGACGACAACAATAAATCTTGGAAATATGGAGGATGGACTCGGGAGCCAAGTGGTGGAATTCCAACCCATAGTAGAACATGAGCCCTCTCACAAAAGGATCCATCGGAAGCCTAAACCCCGGCGGAGGTGGGATACAAAAGGCAGCGTACTCGCCGGGATCGGGGGTGGGGATGGCCTGCCCTTGGCCAGGCAACCTGTCTGAAATCTCGTAAGACATGTAATTGGCCTCTAGCGGCTTTAGCACGTCCTCCTCCGTGGCGGAGGAGAATCCACCGACCACGAAGGTCGGAGCAGACATATTGAAGGTCAGGCGCTCGAATGCAGGGGCTCTCAGGTGTTGGAACTTGGAGCAAGGAGAAGATTCGATGGAGGATTGAAGAAAAGCGAGCCTTGGTCCTATTATAAGAGGAGAATACCAGAGCCGTCTCGTGACCGTTCAGGACTCACCTTCGATAGAGGGGGCGTGGCGATGGGCGCGGTTGGGTTACCCACGTCCGTATTGATGAGAATCCCGGAATAAGGGGAACACGATCTCTGCTTTGACAAGGCGTGCCAAAGAAACCACTTAGCTAAATCATGTTGAGGTGGTATAGTAAGCGATTCAAATAAAGGCTTGGTAGTGGTGTGATGTCATGCCACAAAATCGTCAGCAGATCGAACTTGTGTACATATTATTCTCTCTACGGTGGAATGTGGAATTTATTTTGCAGAGCCGGACACTATCTGGTGTTCACAATCTTCTATGAATTAGGAGGAGGACCCGGTATCGGTGTCAAAACCGGCGGATCTCGAATAGGGGTCCCGGCTGTGCGTCTAAGCGGATGGTAACGAGGAGACAAGGGACACGATGTTTTACCAGAGTTGGGCCATCTTGATGGAGGTAAAACCCTACGTCCTGCTTGATTAATATTGATGATGTGTATTACAAGAGTGGATCTACCACGAGATCAAGGAGGCTAAACCCTAGAAGCTAGCCTATGGTATGATAGTTGTAATGGATGTTGTGTCCTCTGGACTAAAGCCCTCGGTTTATATAGACACGGAGAGGGCTAGGGTTACAAGTCGGTTACAATGGTAGGAGATCTACATATCCGTGTCGCCAAGCTTGCCTTCCGCCAAGGAAAGTCCCATCCGGACACGGGGCCGAGTCTTCAATCTTGTATCTTAGTAGTCTAGGAGTCGGCGGACGATGATAATCGGCTGTCGGACACGCCCTAGTCCAAGACTCCTTAGTAGCCCTGAACGAGGCTTCAATGAGCGATAAGTCGGTAGCGTATATAGTCTTGGCGTTGCAAAGCGGGTTCTCCTTTTAAGTTCCATGTACGCGAGCGATTGTCGGCTTCCTTATCAATGTTGCGCTTCTTGGCTTCCGCCCAATAATGGCCTTCTTCCACACGTCCGCAAGAATCACGAAAAGCGGTATCTTTTATGTTTTACCCCTAGCTGTTACAAATAATCTGCCTATAAGAGAGCAAGAATCGAGATCCAAATCCACCATCTTCCTTCGCGAATACTCATGGGCGCTTTTGACCAGAATCCATTCCACCATGGACCGTCGGCCAGCGTCTCCTCTTCTCGCGCTCTAGCCCTCTGCTAGGAGATTGGAGGAGAATGCTTACTGCACTGTAGCAGTGGTGAAGCTCAAGCGGAGGATATCTCCCTCCGGCCTTCATCAGTTCGGTTCGAGCCGGGCTGGCCACCTACAAGGTGGGAAGCAAGCGGAGAGCTACCCAAGTCCCAACAAAGGGGCGGGTATGCCGTCCCTATCGATAAGGGGGCTCGGTTTCTGTACATCCGTTCCTCGCGGGCTCACAGAGTTCTCGGACTCGAGCTTCATCACCTCCGCCGCCTCTATCCTGCATATTGCGGATTACGTAGCTCTTCACCGAGCTATTCCTAGGCGTGGAGCCCCATTTCGCGATGTGGAAGAGGTTGTTGCGCCTCGTACCCGCTCTCACGAGGGGTCCATATATCAAGTGGGCGGCGCGAAATTTAGCGCGTGCGGGACGGATATCCGTCCGGAACCCCTAAGAAGGCGTCCGGGACGGCCTTTGGAATGGTTTTACATAGAAGGCGCTCGGTGTCGGACCCTGTTGGATCGGCCTCCGGAGTTGATAATGCTCCTCTGAAAACGCCTTGGTTGGCGCCATGAGCCCCCAGCGGAGGAAGACAAGGCGTCCATTATTTGATGGGCGGATAAGGTTCTTGGCCCATTCGGGTTGACCATGATTGGAATCATGGCAACATGCACGTATCTTGAAGTGCAGCCACTACAATCTGAGGCCACCCTATGTGGGATTCGGGGAGGGCGATGCCACCCGTCATGGCATAAAGGGCGGAGGTTCGGCCGAAGACACGGTGAAGATCATGTCCGGCTGTACAAGGGGAAGGAGGATTTCCTCGGGACGAACCCGTTGAATGGGTTTCCATGAATAATCCCGGCCTTGGGTAGCGAACACTCTGCACCGTCCGACCCGTGCTTTTGAAGTTTAAGTTTCTTATATCGTGTTTTCGGCCTTGGGAGCTGCGTCGGGTCGTGGAAGGACATGCTAAGTCAGCTCCATAAACCGAGGATCGGAAGATCGGGATCCGGCCTCCGAAGGATCGGGACATAAAGGTGGAGCTAATCGGCAGGGTGTTCCACCAGCTCAGCATGGATAATGCTTTAAATCGCCATTACGGTGACTACGCGGACTATATCCGGCTTCCCGGTGATTGTGACCGAAGTCCGACACCATTGTTTCTTCCTCGCTCATTTCGACCTTCCATACGATGGTGTTTTGTAGGAAGCGCCTTGAGGCGGAAGCCGACCAGCGGCTGACCAACAAAAACTAGTCCGGACGATGGCGGAAGAGGGCGCGGTGTGGACGAAGCTTGTCGCCGCAAAGGTATAGCTCCAGTTCATTATTTGGACAACGTTCCTAGGCGTTTGAGTGCTCATGGATTTTTGTAGGAGAAAAAGTGCCCCCGGACTGCGGGCGTGGAGGTGCCAATCCAGCCTCTACCAGCCAGAACTCCGGCACACAGTGCGGGAGGGAGGCGGCGCAAGCGCGAGCTGGACCTCCTCCAGCGAGATGCCGACAGTGTCCGCCACCAAGTCTGAGGTGGAGGCGCCATGAACCATAAGCGCCCGCCCGACAGTGTTCGTGACGCGTGCTTCTCCCCTGAGGCATTGAATGCCTTTACTTGCACGGGGCCAGCGCACCTCCGTGCTGCTCAAGATGGTTTTACGAGCCACGGGCGTTATATATAAAAGACTTATCTGGTGAAAATTTATGATTATATATGCCGTGGCCCGAGACTTGAAGTAGTTATGTTAACTGATTTGGGATCATTTGAAGCTTATGGATCTTACGAGAAGAATACCCAACTGTCTCGGGGAGCTACAAGAGTGCAAGGCCCAACTTGAGGCCGCACTTGCTGCGAGGAGAAACACGAGACCCCTCTGGTAACACATTTTTAAAAAAAATATAAGCGGCTGTGCGGCGATGCGCATAAGTCTAATAATGACATTGCGAGTCTTGCGGGCAAGATCTGAGACGAGGGCAAGAACTCTGCGCCGGTGAAGGCTGGCGAGAGATGAATAGAGTGCACCGGGAAAGGAACAAGCTCCAGGGATGCCGCCCAGCTCGGAGAAAGAGTGAAAGGTGTTGAGGGCGAGTATGCAGGCTCCGTTAAGGAGAATCGCGACTTTGTCGCGGCATCTATAAGTAAGTGCTTAGCGAACTCCTTTGAAAAGAAAGTTGGCGAAGTCAATTGAAAAAATATATGCGTAGGTAAACTCATAGAGTAGCCTTGCGAGAGGAGATGCTCGTATCGACGGGTGATCAACTTCGAAGCTGTTGCGGCTGCTCGAGCACGAGTTCGATGGCGATGGTAAGGCGCCGTTCGGGCTTTATGGCGGCCCTTTTCTGCCGAAGGCCTTGAGGGAGCTACGGGCTTGAGGAATGCTGCGATGCTTCCGTTTATGGAAGATTCGGCCTGCCGCCAAGGTGCGAGGAGGCTGGGCCATGGTGAAGGCAGCGGTACAAGAAGGCGGATCCCAACCATATGGCGAGTGGGACCTATGGGGCCCGATGGGAAGGAAGATCCTGTGAGTTTAGTATCACGGCGAGTAGAGTTGGCGCTAAATTTTCCCCGGGAATGTAAATTGGACAGCTGTTAAGCGGGATTGAGGAGGAATCTGATCGAGTCGATGTGAAAATGTATTTTAAAATGACGTGTAAAAATGCCTTCTAGCGGATTGTAGATCGTTTGTCTTTGCCCGTGAGGAGTCCTAGACTAGGGGGTGTCGGACAGCGGGACTATCATCGTCGCCGGACTCCAAGACTATGAAGATACAAGATTGAATACTCCGTCCCGTGTCGGATGGGACTTTCCTTGGCGTGGAAGGCAAGCTTGGCGTCTGGATATGTAGATCTCCTACCATTGTAACCGACTCTGTGTAACCCTAGCCCTCTCTGGTGTCTATATAAGCCGGAGGGCTTTAGTCCGTGGGACATAACCTCCATTACAACAATCATACCATAGGCTAGCTTCTAGGGTTTAGCCTCCTTGATCTCGTGGTAGATCCACTCTTGTACTACCCATATCATCAATATTAATCGGCAGCAGGGCGTGGGTTTTACCTCCATCGAGAGGGCGAACACAGGTAAAACTGTCGTGTCCCTAAATCTCTGTTACCATCCGCCTAGGCGCCGATTAAGGGACCCGCTACCGAAGATCCGCCCGGTTTGACACCGACATTGGTGCTTTCATTGAGAGTTCCTCATGCTGCGTCGCCCGATAGGAAGGATGCCTCCACCGTCTTCAGGGCGGTATTTTTAATAAAAGGGCCTTGGCGTGGCCAAACAATCCGGCTAGAGTGGTTTTCCTTATGATTTCACATCCGGCCTTTGCTTCGACAATGACTTCTCAAGTCGTAAAGCAATCTTCCGCGTCGACTTCGGAACTTGTTGGTAATTTGGATCAATAGAGCTCTCATCATCGGCGAGCTCTTGGATCGCGCTCGCCCTACTGAAAGTCGCTTCACGGACTATGATCAGATTGGGCTTAAAACTGATCGCGAGAGATTAACTCTCCCGGGTCACCCACCATGTCGCGATGGTAGAGGAACAATGCGGCGACCCTTCTCATGTATTGAAAACTAGTGGGTGTCCGGGCTCTCCGAACCCTCCATAGCCGTTTCTGCGGAGGGGCGGACCTGATCAAACCTTGAACTTAAAGTCGGGCAGCCGGACGGACTTCGTTGGACAACGTCCGATAATCCAAACTTCAAAATTGGAAACTTCTGCCTTCAAGCCTGCGGCGGGTAGGGTTCAGTTTTATTCCACCACCACGCCCAAACATGTCACGATCTATCTCTCTGTCGGCAAGAGCCGCTGAAAGCTGATACATCACTCTTTGGGCGATTCCTCCTAGTTATGGAGCAGGATAAGGACTGCCGAGAAACGCAATCTCAATATTTTGCAATAATTGCACGGACAAGGAATATTGAGCGCCATCGGCCGTCGTGAAATTACAACTTCGCCCGATCTGGCGTCCATAATGCGAAAATCTCTTGTGCGGTGGAAGTTTCCGACCCCGAATACAACCTAGTCCGCAACAAAGGTGCATCACACTCGAGCCCAGATACAAACCAAAAGCAAAAACCCCATAGAGACGCAGAATCGTCTTGGAGGGATGGCTCGGCGGACCACGTAAACTTCACGGTCTGAGGCGCCGTCCCAACACATAGCCTTCGAGCATGTTGGATATTACGGCAGGTGGCCAAAAGTGGCGAGGAGCTTCTAGCAGGAAAACCACTCCAACAATACCCGATGCAGGGTATCAACAGTCTTGAGACCTTCGCATCAAATAATATGCGGAAGCGAACAATCCAGCAGCCTGCGCGAAGTCTACCAAGTAGCAACAACAAATCCATGGGCGACCACGGCATCACCTTCAATGCGGCGACAAACCTAAATTCCGAACAGCCCGAGCACCAGCCGCCTTTGGTACTTAGTCCAATAGTGGGCGGCTCTCGACTTACAAAGGTCCTCATGGATGGCGGCGTAGTTAAACCTCATCTCGAGAAACTCTTCAAAAAATGGAAATAGGCTGGAGCCGTATTGACTGAGGCAGCACAACCTTGGAGGAATAATCCCTAAGTGGAAGCGCGCTGCACGGAAAAATCACACTCGATGTGGTGTTACGGCTCGGCCGGACAATTATAGATCGAAGAAGTCACATTCCAAGTGGCCCGTTCAGCGGCGGATATCCGCTATATTAGGGCGAGAGGCATTCACAATTTTCAAAGCGATTACCCCATTACGGGTACATGAAGCTCAAAATGCACGGACGGTGGAATAATCACTCTCGTTAGTGATCCGGATATAGCCTCCGCACCAAAAATAAAGGCGATCGCGTAGCCACGGAGGCACTATCCGAAGCCCTAGCGGCGAGAGAAGAACTCACCGTATGCTGCGCTCTCTGATTGAATAGGGGCGATGTGATACTCGATAAGAGATCCAAGTCCACCTCCTTTAAACCAGCGGATGAAATAGTAAAATTCAGGTCCCCGCGGACCCAACAAAGATGTCCTCCATCGGAGCGCAGTTGAACCACGATGTAGAAGCCTGCTTCGAGAAATTCCTTCCGGGAAAATTGGGACATCTTACTTTGGCACCCCTCGGATATGCTTGGAATCCCACGCGATTGGCGAACACAGCCTAAACATCCTAAAAGGATTCAAGCCGATCAAGCAGGCTCTTGACGATTTTCGAACCCAAAAAGCGAGCAGCAATGGGAGAAAAGCTAGCCAAACTATTGGAAGCGGATTCATTAGAGATATCAAACATCCGGATTGGCTGTAAATCTGGTAATGGTACCAAGAAGGACAAATCTGGCGCCTATCGTCGATTTTAAAGACCTCAATAAGGCTTGCCCAAGGATCCCTTCCCCTCCCCGCATCGACCAAAAAATCGATGCTCTTTGCGAGAACACGATTCATTGTGCTTCCTCGGCGCATACTCCGGCTACCATCAAATCAAGATGGCGGAAGCGAACCAAGCATAGCGGCATTCATCACTCCATATGGACCATTACCTTCAACACGGCGCCCGCCGGACTTAAAATGCGGCGCAAAATATCGGCGCATGATCCAAACATATCAGCCACCCGGATCGGCCAAAACAGATGAGAGCATACACGTAGGCGATGTGATCGTCAAAACAAAACTCGTCGAAACTTTAGTAGGCGACTTGAGGCTCACATTCGACAACCTCGGAGCATATGACATCAAGCTGAATCCGGAAAAATGCATTTTAGCGTACCGGCGGAAAAGCTGCTTGAGGCTTCATTGTATCCGGTAGAGAATTGAAGCAAACCGGCAAAGATCCAGAGCTCATCACGATTGGATATTCAAAGACCTCAAGCAGATTCAAAAATTATTTGGATCGTGGCAGCTTTAAGCGCTTTATCTCCGCTTGGGAGAAAAGGCACTGCCCTCTATCGCCTCCTTAGGCGCACCGAACACCAGTGGGCGGATGCTGCTTGCCGGACTTCGAAGAAATAAAGGCCATATTGGCAACAAATCCGGTCTGGCTGAGCCCAACACCTGCGAACCAATGTTGTTATACATCGCAGCAACACA
>JAHHZJ010002642.1:0-33837 GCA_021437245.1 Aegilops speltoides
GATATTGATGAGCTAGATTTTAGCAAATCTGTTTGTTATGCTTTTGTGTGCAAAGAGGCATTATTTTCATTCGAGGACGTGTTTCCTCTTTGCCCCTGCTGTCACTAACATTTTGCGGGAGTTCGCCGACGTCTTTCCACAAGGCGTGCCACCGGATTACCACCTATTCGAGGATTGAGCATCAAATTGACTTAATTCCCGGTGCATCATTACCCAACCGTGCACCATACCGTACCAATCCAGAGGAGACGAAGGAGATTATGCGTCAAGTACAGGAGCTGCTCGACAAAGGTTATATACGCGAATCCCTTAGTCCTTGTGCTGTTCCTATTATTCTAGTGCCGAAAAAGGATGGTACATCACGTATGTGTGTTGATTGTAGAGGCATTAATAACATTACTATTCGTTATCGTCACCCTATTCCTAGGCTAGATGATATGCTTGATGAATTGAGTGGCTCTACAATATTCTCCAAAGTTGATTTGCGTAGTGGATACCATCAAATTCGTATGAAATTGGGAGATGAATGGAAAACAGCATTTAAAACTAAGTTTGGATTATATGAGTGGTTAGTCATGCCTTTTGGGTTAACTAATGCACCTAGTACTTTCATGAGATTAATGAACGAAGTTTTACGTGCTTTCATTGGACGATTTGTGGTAGTCTATTTTGATGATATACTGATTTATAGCAAATCTTTGGAAGAACATTTGGAACATTTACGTGCTGTTTTTAATGCTCTACGTGATGCACGCTTGTTTGGTAACCTTGGGAAGTGCACCTTTTGCACCGACCGAGTATCTTTTCTTGGCTATGTTGTTACTCCACAGGAATTGAAGTTGATAAAGCCAAGATTGAAGCTATTGAGAGTTGGCCGCAGCCCAAAACGGTCACACAAGTGAGGAGTTTCCTTGGCCTCGCTGGTTTCTATAGGCGTTTTGTGAGAGATTTCAGCACCATTGCTGCACCTCTCAATGAGCTTACAAAGAAGGATGTGCCTTTTGTTTGGGGTACCGCTATGGGAAGAAGCCTTCACGGTATTGAAAGATAAGTTGACACATGCTCCTTTACTCCAACTTCCTGATTTTAATAAGACTTTTGAGCTTGAATGTGATGCTAGTGGAATTGGATTAGGAGGTGTGTTATTACAAGTTGGCAAACCTGTTGCATACTTTTACGAAAAATTGAGTGGGCCTAGTCTGAATTACTCTACTTATGATAAAGAATTATATGCTCTTGTTCGGACTTTAGAAACATGGCAACATTATTTATGGCCCAAAGAATTTGTTATACATTCTGATCATGAATCTTTGAAACATATTAAAAGTCAAGCTAAACTGAATCGTAGACATGCTAAATGGGTTGAATTCATTGAGACTTTCCCTTATGTCATTAAACACAAGAAGGGTAAAGAAAATGTTATTGCTGATGCATTGTCTCGTCGCTATACTATGCTTTCACAACTTGACTTCAAAATATTTGGTTTGGAGACCATCAAAGATCAATATGTGCATGATGCTGAATTTAGCGATGTATTGCAGAATTGTAAAGAAGGTAGAACATGGAACAAGTTCGTCGTTAATGATGGATTTGTGTTTCGTTCTAACAAGCTATGCATTCCAGCTAGCTCCGTTCGTCTTTTGTTGTTGCAGGAGGTGCATGAGGAGGACTAATGGGACACTTCGGCGTGAAGAAGACGGAGGACGTACTTGCTACACATTTCTTTTGGCCAAAGATGCGACGAGATGTTGAGCGTTTTATTGCTCGCTGCACTACATGTCAAAAAGCTAAGTCAAGACTCAATCCTCATGGTTTATATATGCCTTTGCCTGTGCCTAGTGTTCCTTGGGAGGATATATCTATGGACTTTGTTTTAGGTTTACCTCGAACAAAGAAGGGGAGGGATAGCATATTTGTTGTCGTGGATAGATTCTCGAAAATGGCACACTTTATACCATGTCATAAAAGCGATGATTTGTTAATGTTGCTGATTTGTTCTTTCGTGAAATTATTCGCTTGCATGGTGTGCCAAATACTATTGTTTCAGATCGTGATACTAAATTTCTTAGCCACTTTTGGAGATGTTTATGGGCTAAGTTGGGGACTAAACTGCTTTTAGTACTACTTGTCATCCCCAAACCGATGGACAAACTGAAGTAGTCAATAGAACATTGTCTACTATGCTTAGGGCTGTTTTGAAGAATAATAAGAAAATGTGGGAAGAATGCTTGCCTCATATTGAATTTGCTTATAATCGTTCATTGCATTCTACTACTAAGATGTGCCCTTTTGAAATTGTGTATGGTTTCCTACCTCGTGCACCTATTGATTTGTTGCCTCTTCCATCTTCGGAGAAGGTTAATTTTGATGCTAAAGAACGTTCTGAATTGATTTTAAAAATGCATGAGTTAACTAAGGAAAACATTGAGCGTATGAATGCTAAATATAAACTTGCTGGAGATAAGGGTAGAAAACATGTTGTGTTTGCCCCTGGAGATCTTGTTTGGTTACATTTGCGTAAAGATAGATTTCCTAATTTGCGCAAATCAAAGTTAATGCCACGTGCTGATGGTCCTTTTAAGGTGTTGGAGAAGATAAATGATAATGCATATAAACTTGAGCTACCTGCAGATTTTGGGGTTAGGCCCACTTTTAACATTGCAGATTTGAAGCCTTATTTGGGTGAGGAAGATGAGCTTCCGTCGAGGACGACTTCAATTCAAGAAGGGGAGGATGATGAGGACATCCATACCATTGTTACACCCACGGCCCCTACTGTTACATATACGGGACCAATTACTAGAGCTCGCGCACGCCAATTAAATTACCAGGTACTTTCGTTTCTTGGTAATGATTCTAATGTTCATGAGAATATGATGCTGCCTAAATTGGATACATTTGTTTTGCTTACAAATGAAGGGCCTAGCTTGGAGAAGGGTGAACATTGGAGCAAGAACACGCATGGAGTTGATGGCATGCGCAAGGGGATCAAGAACGGAGTTACAAGTGATGATTTCAGGACTTTGAAGCCACCATAAGGAGTGCATGAAGCCTTGGACGAAATATACAAGATGCCACTTCATAATATTCGTCCATAGGCTATTCTAGGTGCTGCGTCACCTTATTATTGGGCCAGGCCCATGTAATTTCGAAATACATTAGTGTAGGCTATTTTTAGAGTCCGTATGTGTGGGAAAACAAGAGATAGGGTTAGTTTCGGACCCCTCCACCAAGGGCCACGAAATTCACCCCCTCTTCCTCCATATATACAGCCCTTAGGGCACCGTTTAGACTTGGGTTTTGTTTAGATCAAAAGTTCGCCATAGCTGCAATTCACAGCGTGCCGTTTGTGTTCAACGACTGACAAAGCGTCACAGAACCCCACCTTGATCAATAAAGCTTTCATCTTATATTCGCAATATCCAGATTGCAATCTCAGTTTCTTGCTTGTTCTTCGTTTGCTCGCGAAATAGACCCTCGTGGTCAGGTTGATCGTGCTCGGCGTGGTCAATAACCTCTCGGAGTTGGTTTAGCGATTGCTAAAGCGCGGCGTCCTCGACGCCTTCGTAGTCGGATCGTCAAAGTCGACTTCCACCAAAGCGAAATCCACCATCTCATCGAAAGGCGGGACACCTTTGCCTCTATCACGGGGTGTCCCGATCTTCGGCGAGATGATAACTATCGATTTGGTGAAGATGACTTTGACGATCCGACTACAAACGCATACGACGCGTTGCGCTTTAGCAATCGCTAAACCAACTTCGAGAGGTTATTGACCACGCCGAGCACAATCAACCTGACCACGAAGGTCTATTCCTGCAAGCAATCGAAGAACAAGCAAGAATATGATAAAAGCAATCTGAATATTGCGAGTATGTATGAAGTATTGATAAAGGTGGGGATCCGTAAGCGGTCTTGGTCTGGTCGTTGGACACAAACGAAGTATACTTAACTTGCAATGGCTAACTTTAACTAAACAAATCCCAAGGAAAAGCTACTAGATGGATCTACTTATATAGGAGCAAGGGTGGCGGCCAAGGAGGTGGGAGGACGTCCCAAGGCAGCCTAAAACTAACCCTAGGTCGTACAAGGCCAATGGGCCCAAGTGGAGGTGACGTAACACCTTTGGACTTGTAGTTTGACTCGGATTCTGGTGCAGCGTCAGATTGTTTTGTCCACAACTCAACGCTCCGGACGGATTTTAAGGTGATTCCAATTGTGCTGGAAAGAGCATGAAATCTACTTTCCAACAAAAAAATAATCACCCAATTCGGAGTCCGTATGAAATAGTTGTTGGCGTTTTGAGTCAGGTATGTCTGTGCAGTCCGAATCTGAATCCAGAACGTGAGAGACTTGGACTCTATCTTCTCTTGGGCCAAAAGTGACGTGAGAGGACTTTTTGAACAGCAAATAAACATCTTTTTCTTCCTTGTCTTCATATGTGGATTGTACAAATGTCCCATACACCTGCAATTAGACAAAACACAAAAGTGTGTGAAGTATTTTTGTTCTGGATAACATAAATAGATTATTGAATAGTTTGCACTAGAAATCACCTGACAAATATGCATGTATGCAATATTTTTGGTCATATACAAGGTACTCATGTCCTCATCAATACACCCTCTCCACCCCATGTACCACCACTTCCACTCGCCAAACCCCACGACACAACCTCTGTACTACCATTCGAATTTGAGTTCGACAATTTCAGTGAGATTTCCGTGTCCTTTTGTGTTTCGGTTATTTAGGCGCGGTGTGACATCAACAACAAACGCTCATTTTGGTCGGCTACTCACCTTCGCTACGGACGGTAACATCGACGACATCTTTGTCATACCTTACAATTGCATTGATAACCTTCATATACTATCTTTTGCGTTGCTTACCCACCGAGACTAGCCATTGAGTATTGCCGGCAACGTGACTTGTGCACATTAGTTGCATACACCATATCATATATACAATCGAGGTGCATATTTCGAAATCAACTTGTGTCACAAAGTTGTCATCGCATACACAATTGCTATCTTAGTTCGTCAAGTTTGCATAAGAAAAGAGCTCAAAAGATAAAGAGCCACTCAAGCTTTTAAGCAAAGAGGAAAGATAAGCAAAGAGCTTATAAGTAACAAGCATAGCATCATACAACATTAAGATTGTCATATAAGATCATCTTGGATCATTGCACCGATACACCATACATATAGCATACTTGGGATAGAGATCGTTGCATTTTTGCCTAGTAGGACGTGCACAAGCCCCGTATCCGCCTATTGTGCAATCGTGCTAGCGTCTCTCTAGTATTGTGCAATAAGAGCATTTTCGTGGATTCCACATTTTGGCTCACTTTTGGTTTGCACAATCCCATTTATCTATTTGCGTGTGTGTTTCCGTGTACCACTACTTGCTTGGTCTACTTGTTGCATATGCGAATTTGCGAATCTTCTTCAACATTTTTGAGTCAAGCTAACGATTGCAATCAATTTTGTGCCACCATCCTAACCAAGCTCCACCAAAGGCTTTTATTTGTGTTGGTGTGAGAATCGACAAGGATCGGTACCAATAGTGCTATTCCATTGTCCGCATTTGAGTGAACTTGATTCATTTTCAACTTCGGTCAAAGGTACATTGGTATTAGTTCTTCTCCTTCTACCACTCACAATTTTGCTTGAAATGATGGATAGGCCAAGTTCCTCTACAAATCCACTCTTCATCGAGCAAGACGACGAAATGTCATCCTACGTCACCAAGAGCCACCTCTTTGGCGCAGAACGAGCTCTCCATCAAGAGCAACAAGCAATGAGCTTAACGATCGACAACCTCGCCACCGACTTGCGACTCTCGAGAAAGCGTACGAGATTACTTAGACAACAAACTCGACGTGCACAAGAAAGAGAACGATGCAAGAATGGATGAGATCCGCGCCTTGTTGGTGAACCGGCGTACTTCTACCTCTTCACACTCAAGACGGAGCCACTCAAGTCGCCACTCCGACGACTCCTTCTCCGACACAAGTACACCATCATCGAACATTCTTCGACGAGCCGCGCGTCAAGATCGTCATGCATCTCGCAACCCGCTACACGACAAGAATCTCCAAGAGCAAGTTGATGAAGAAGTTCCTCGTCCTCAATCGAGCCAAATGGCGTTTGCTCAAGCTCAAGAACGACAACATCTTCGTCACCAACAAGAACAAGAACGAGCGCGCCTACACCAAGAGCAACAAGACGCCGAAACTAAACGTCTTCAACAACAACAACGAGAAGCACAAGCTCTCGAGGCGGAACGCGCTCTTCAAGCATCAAGTCGAGCTCTCGCCAACTGCAATCGCGAAAGGCGCAATCAAGAGGAAGCACTTCGAGAAGAAATACAAGAGAGCAACTACTATCCGCGTGCGCAACGTCAAGCTCCTCCACAAGCTCCTCAAGCTCAACCTCAACCTCAAGGTCAACAAGAGCAAGTTGATCATGGACTTCCTCCTCACCAAGAGCAACATGAGGATGATTACCCTCCACGTCAAGAACGTCACCATCAACATCGACCTCAAAACAATGAAGAACACCGCTATGGCAAGCTCAAGTTCACAATGCCCAAGTTCAATGGAACCAATGATCCCGAAGAGTACCTCTCATGGGCATTGAAGGTCGACAAAATCTTTCGTTTGCACAACTATGAGGAAGAGAAGAAGATCGCTATGGCATCACTTGAGTTCCAAGACTATGTGCTCATATGGTGGGAACAAGTCCTTGAGCGCCGACAAGCAAGAGGTGAACCTCCAATCACCACTTGGGCTCAAATGAAGGATGTCATGCGAGCACGCTTTGTACCCACCTATTACAACCGTGATCTCTTCAAGAAGCTCCAACTCCTCAAGCAAGGAACAAAGAGTGTTGAAGAATACTACAAGGAAATGGAGATTGCCATGATTCGAGCCAATGTCACGGAAAATGATGAGCAAACAATGGCACGATTCTTGAACGGACTAAACCATCCCATCAAGAAGATCGCCGATTTCCAACCCTACTCCAACCTCATTGAGCTCGTACATCAAGCTACAAAGGCGGAACGACAAGTGCAAGATGACTTCAAGTACGCCAAGTACTCATCCAAGACATACGACTTCTCCAACAACCAAGCTTCAACAACTACTCCAACTTCGACATCAACCAAGCATTTTCCAAGCAACGACGACAAGTCAAGTTACAAGAAAACTTCTACAAGTTCAAGTCGTCCTCCCCCTACTACAAGCAACTCCAAGCCGCGTGCTTCATCATCTACTCCAACCGACGAGACCGCCAAGACGAGCTCCTTCAAGTGTTTTACTTGCGGCGGCCGAGGCCACAAGTCCTATGAATGCATCAACAAGCGCACCATGATACTCAACGACGATGGCACCTATGACTCAATGAGTGAAGATGAAATGGACGCTATTGAGCAAGTGGCCATGCACTGGCGCATCAACGAGGATGAAGATGATCAAGTCTTTTGTGATGAAGATACAAGCCCCGCTCTTGTGATGTAGGGTAGAACCCTAATTCGTCGATCTTTCACGTTTGGAGTGGGATCCCTCGAAGAACACGATGAACACGGGGAAGAACGGGGAGAAATCACAAGGGAAAACACTCAAGAACAAGTCCAAATCACACATCCACTAGACAATCAAACACACAAGGTCACAAGGTACATGAACAACAAAGGGAAAGATACAAGGTAAGGTTCATCTCCAAGAGGAGGTCTTGATGATATCCTAGATGGATCTTCCCTAAAGAGGGGTCTTGAATCCGCAGGGGGATCTTCTCCTAGACGGAGGTCTTGTATCCGCTAGGGGATCTTCTCCTAGATGGAGGTCTTGGCCTCCAATGGAGTAGTGGTCTCTCTCTCAAGAGATAGGTAGGAGCAAGGCTCACCTAAGAATGAGCTATCACTTTGCTAACCCTAGAGAGGAGGTGGAGGGGGTCTATTTATAGTCTTAGCCACGAAGGGGTGAGTGGGGAAGGGATACATGGGCTTTGGGCCCGATTCTGCAATGAGGCGGCGAGGCCGGATGATCCGGATGGGGTCCGGATGATCCGGCCGTCGTCCGGATGATCCGGAGGTGACCGGATGATCCGGCCAGGAGGACCTTCGTTGTCGCCGGACGATTTGTCCGGATGATCCGGCCGAGCCCGGATGATCCGGACGGCGGTCCGGACGTCCGGCCTGGCTCCTGCAGCCGCTTCGTCTTCTTCTCCTTTCTTCCGTCTTCTCTTCCACGCTTCCCTCGCGGACGGTGTAGTCGTTCCTTGGCGGTTGCACTCCTCCTTGACATCCGTGAAGGTCCGACAATACCTATGCATGCACATGTAAGGAGTTTCAAGTAGTATACCATCCTCGAGAGTGTCAAGTGAGCACGTGTAAAGGAGATGATTCACCTTTGTGTATGTGAAGTAGATGTCGCACGTGTCACTTGCCAACTGGGCTCTTGACATGGTGATGTCCGTAGGATGCTCCGCATCATCCCCTCCCCCTTGGGAAAGATCCGACCTCGGATCGAAATCCAAATCACCATGGGAAAGAGATGATGTCGTCGTGTAGAAGTGGACGATCACTAAGCATTCGTCATCTTGTAGTTCCAAATGGGCACTCTCCAATGTCGCACCGTCTTGTAGTTCCTTCAAAAGTAGCAAAGATAACAAGCACTTGGAAAAACAAATGTGGTTGTCGTAAGAGCAAAACCAAGCATTCAAGAGGTGATTCACCCAACAAGTGTTGTCATCGAGCATAGCATATGGTTTAACAAAGAAGTGTGGCATGGCATTTGAGCATATCAATTGAGCACAATCAAGTATATCATGGGAACAAGCATGCAAATGTGAGGTCAAGATGCAAATATATGTGATAAGTGAACAAGCATCTACCTCAAGGTCAAAACAAGCATGCATAAAGTGCTCAATGAACGGTCTATGGTAGGCATAAGAGTCATTCACAACACCAAATAAAATGAAGTGTCTAAACGCATGGGTCAAGTGCAAGACAATCCAAGCATAATGTGCATAGGATGTAGGGAATATAGTGTGGCACTCAACACAATAGAAAGAGCAATTGTTCATCATGTGTGAGGCAATCAAGTCAAGCATGTGACAAGCAAAGGGACATGGCATATGTGAAGAAATGATACTGGTGCAACCACCCATATGATAGTAGCAAGTAGTCCAAGAATTGGATGCATGAAGCATGGAAATGTGGCAATCATGGTAGAAAGCAATATCTCGAATATGCGTGCAAATGGTGCAAGCAACACATGAAGTATGATCCACAATATCCAATTTCAAGAAGGATGTCACCTTGAAAGTGTGTCCTTGTGCATTCTTCACAATGCCGAAGTGGAAGCAAATACGGTGTAGAAGTGGGTCGTGGTAGAATGTATGAGGCTCGCTCTCAAGAGCTCGAATGGTCAACTCACGTGAAGTGGAAGTCGAAACAAAGTCTAAGTATCCTACACATGCACGAAACAAAACAAAGAACGTATGGGCATGGTAGATAAACACATCATTCATCATGATGGTTCTCATCTTTTGCACAAAACCATTAGAAGCACAAGTGCATGAATAATATGATGCAACAATGGCAATATTCATGGCACTAGGTATATGGTGCAAAGAAGTAAGACAAGCATGCTTCACAAGAATTATGTCAAAATCTCCAAATATATGCGAGAATGCTATGGGGGCAATCTCATGAGCAAGAAGAGAATCATTGTTGCACTCAATACATGGCGAATCATCTAACATGAGGGAGGCAACACATGGAGATATATGACACGAAGCAAGATGAATCATGTGCAAAGCATATAGATGGTTATCATCAACCACATGAGATGAGCAAGTATGACACAAGAGACAATGATCAAGATGTATCATGTGATAGGCATGAGCATATATGTCATCAACCCAAGAAAGCAAGTAGTGGAACATGGGTGATGCAACATAGCAAGCAATCAAAGCAATCAAGTCAAGGAAGCTAGTAGTGCGAAGATGCAACATACTAGAGGAAATCATGGCAATCATGTCATTGGTGCAAATAGTGGGCCTGAACAATTCACATGTCATAGCACAAGCATGAAAGCAAGATATGAGGACAATAGCATGGGGCAGATGATAAGCATGGCAATAGCAACAAGGATCTCTACCAAGCATGCAAATACACATAGAAATAGCATAATGATGAAACATGGGTAGATGCAAGCAAGGGTCACAATTGCATGGTAAAGTCATAGAAGCAAGCATAGCATGCAAAGTGAACACGGTAAAATAAGCATAATGTGAGAAGTGGTAAATGGCCCATAGCCGTGTGAGAGCCAAGTAGAGGAGTTGCGCGTAGTCCTTGCGCGAAGGGAACGGTGGTAAGGATAGTCCACGGGATCTCAAATCGTCATTGCTCTCAAGAGCTCGTTTTGTCAACTCGTGGGATTGCGAGGTTGATGAGGACATCAATACCATTGTTACACCCACAGCCCCTGCTGCTATACATACTGGACCAATTACTAGAGCTCACAAGACGCCAACTAAATTACTGGTACTTTCGTTTCTTGGTAATGATTCTAATGTTCATGAGAATATGATGCTGCCTAAATTGGATACATTTGTTTTGCTTACAAATGAAGGGCCTAGCTTGGAGAAGGATGAACATTGGAGCAAGAACACACATGGAGTTGATGGCATGCTAAGGGGATCAAGAACGGAGTTACAAGTGATGATTTCAGGACTTTGAAGCCACCATAAGGAGTGCATGAAGCCTTGGACGAAATATACAAGATGCCACTTCATAATATTCGTCCATAGGCTATTCTAGGTGCTGCGTCACCTTATTATTGGGCCAGGCCCATGTAATTTCGAAATACATTAGTATAGGCTATTTTTAGAGTCCGTATGTGTGGGAAACAAGAGATAGGGTTAGTTTGGACCCTCCACCAAGGGCCACGAAATTCACCCCTCTTCCTCCATATATACAGCCCTTAGGGCACCGTTTAGACTTGGGTTTTGTTTAGATCAAAAGTTCGCCATAGCTGCAACTTCGCGTGCCGTTTGTGTTCAACGACTGGACAAAGGCGCCACAGAACCCCACCTTGATCAATAAAGCTTTCATCTTATATTCGCAATATCCAGATTGCAATCTCAGTTTCTTGCTTGTTCTTCGTTTGCTCGCAGGAAATAGACCCTCGTGGTCAGGTTGATCGTGCTCGGCGTGGTCAATAACCTCTCGGAGTTGGTTTAGCGATTGCTAGTAGCGGCGTCCTCGCACGCCTTCGTAGTCGGATCGTCAAAGTCGACTTCCACCAAAGCGAAATCCACCATCTCATCGAAAGCGGGACACCTCTGCCTCTATCAAGTGGTATCAGATTTCCAGGTTGCTCGGTGAGATTTTACAGTTTTCGTAGTTTAGATCGAGTCTGTTCTTCATACCTACAGTCCACGAAAAAGCCAAAAAAAATTAGGGTTAGGTCATCATATCCGAACCAATCGAGCCTTTGCATAATCTTTTACGTATTTGCGTTGTTGAATTTGCGGTTGCATCGTCGTGTCTAGTTGCTGGTCTTAGAGTCTAGTCTTTTAGAGTTTGAGTTCGGTCATAAGTTGTCACGCCGCCGCACCATCATCATCGCCCCTGCCATCTACCACCACCGCTTATCCGCCACCGCTTCGAATCCGTATCCATATACCACCACCGCTGCCATATACCACCACCGTTGCCATATACCACCACCATATATCCACCACCAATCCGAGTTCCTTGCGTATTCGATTTGTTTTGGGATCCATCTAATTTCCGATTCGTGTTTCCTTGTCCGAGTAGGTTTGATTCCAGCAATCTTTTGTCCGTCCGTAGAAGAGGTTGGTTTCCAAAAAAAGAGTCCGAAACCACCCTCCGTTTAGGCCCAAAATTTTCCAAAACGCACGGGATAAAAAAATTTCGCTATCCTATTTTAGGTGTTTCTAAGCGTATTGAGCGATCGCCGTTATAGAAAGTTTTTTGACCCGCTTCAGTTTTTGGGTCCGGCAATCGAAAAAAAAAATTGTCGAAAAATTTCGTGCCCATCTGTCGGTTTGACTGGGAAGAGTTTTGAGACACTCGCCATTATAGTGATTTTTCGCAAAAAAAAAGCAGAAAAAAAAAAGCAGCAAAAAAAAAAAAGAGAGAAAAAAAAATTCAGAGTGTGCTTTTCCTTTGTTTACGTGCAGCGCCGTGATTTTGTTAGTGTTCTAGGCTCGCGTCTCTAGCACGGTCTAGCCTAGGACCAGACAAGATCCGTCGTTGAGCGTTTATTCAACTTTGCATCTCTGATTTGATTATTGTTGACCCTTTTGCTACCATATTATAAGCCTTCCCAGCTCCACATACATCTACGTCGTGCGTTTGATTCTCCCCGTAATCGCTATAGCCAAGCTTTGAGAGTTTTGACTACAACGGTTGCCGATCAACACCTTCTGCTGGGTAAGAACTGGTAAGAATTTGATATTTGCTTCACGGATTTGTGACTGTCCACCACACCACCACCACCACTTCCTATTAGTCTCAGAGGATCATATTCTTGTGTGTTTCTATTGCTGCTAACCATGGCAGGAACACAGGCCGATGAGACTGATTGGGAGAAACGACAAACAAACAGCTACATGATAAGTTTCAGCAAATGATGATTGGACAGGTGCAAGATGTGGTAAACAGATTTGACGAGGCCATGGAGAAGATAGATGGCATTGAGAGGACGTTTGAAACAAAGCTTGATAGCAAGTTTGATGAATTGCTCATGCGTTTTCCACAACCACCGCCGGCTGCACCTATCGCACCTCTACAACGACAACAACTCGCCCCTTCCGAATCAAGTATGGACGAGCTCAGCGTGTTCCTATTGAGCAGGACAAAATTCTGGTGCCGCTGCATCGCTGTTGGTGCTTCTTTGGCTCCTGCCATCTGCTGCTGCTGGTACCGACGAGGATGATTATGTGGAAGATTATGAGGATGAGGTTGATCAACATCGAACTACGTGCAACCACCAGCACTAGAACCACCAGGTCGTCCACATGCAAATAATGGCAATATTAGGGCTCCCCTCAGTGCGAGATCATGACCATCTCCCTAAACTGAAATTGAATATTCCACCATTTGAGGGTAGATATGTTCACGATATATATCTTACTTGGGAGTTAGAAACTGAACAACGATTTACATGTTTACAATATCCCGAGGAGAGACGTGTTCCTCTTTCTTGTTTGTGCTTTCACTAGCTTTGCATGTGTTTGGTGGTCGAACATTGTAGATTATATCCTGTTCCAGCTACTTGGGCTGCTTTGAAAACTGCTATGCGTACTCGTTGGGTTCCACCATATTATCAACGTGAATTACTTCAAAAATTGCAGCGTTTAAGACAAGGAAAAATTCGAGAAGAATATTATCGGGAATTACAAACTGGCTTGATTAGATGTGGTATTGTTGAGGAGAATGAAGCTATGCTTGCACGTTTTCGGGTGGATTAAATAGAGATTCAGACCATTCTAGACTATAAGGATTATAATAATATCACTCGTTTATTCCATCTTGCTTGTAAAGCTGAACATGAAGTGCAGGATCGATGAGGCATTGGCGTGCACTAACTTTTCTCGCAGGTCGACCTTCATCGTGGACACCACGTGCATCATCTACTTCCTTTGCACCATCACCTCCTTGGTGCCACCTCCAACCGTGATACAAGAAAGCAGGCACAACCACCACTATCTCGCCAAGAGCACACTGCCGGGCCTGCACAGAGCTCTTCTTCTTCCATGGCGTCAACAGGGCACACAAGTGATATTATTTGTCGTCGTTGTAAGGGAAGAGGACATTTTCTTGAGAATGCAAATCTCAGCGTGTGATGATTGCTCACGAGGATGGTGGGTATGAGTCCGCTAGTGACTATGATGAGGAGACTTTGGCTCTTATTACACATGAGGAACACGGTGGAGATGATTCGATCATGAGACACAATACATGGCTGTGAAGATCTTGACAGTATGAATGTTTAGTTGCTCAACGTGTTTTGAGTGTGCAGGTTACACAAGCTGAGCAAAATCAGAGGCATAATTTGTTCCATACAAAGGAGTTGTGAAGGAACGTTCTATTAGCGCCATCATAGATGGAGGAGCTGCAACAACTTGGCTAGCATGGAGATGGTGGAGAAGCTATCTCTCACCACAAGACCACATCCACATCCTTACTACATTCAATGGTTCAACAACAGCGGCAAGGTTAAGGTAACACGATTGTTCGTGTGCATTTTAGTATCTCTACATATGCTGATTATGTTGATTGTGATGTGGTACCTATGCAAGCATGTTCCTTATTACTTGGTAGACCATGGCAATTTGATAAAAATTATGTACACCATGGTAGAAACAATCAATATACTCTTGTTCATAAGGATAAAAATATTACTTTGCTTCCTATGACTCTGAGTCCATTTTGAAAGATGATATTAATAGAGCTAATAAAGCAAAACAGGAGAAAAATAAGAGTGAAAATCAGATTGTGGCAAAAGAATTTGAGCAACACATGAAGCCTAATAATAAACCATCTATGTTGCTTCGAAATTAAATTGAAAAGTGCATGTTTACTTGCCACCAAATCTGATATTGATGAGCTAGATTTTAGCAAATCTATTTGCTATGCTTTTGTGTGCAAAGAGGCATTATTTTCATTCGAGGACGTGCCTTCCTCTTTGCCCCCTGCTGTCACTAACATTTTGCGGGAGTTCACGGCGTCTTTCCACAAGACGTGCCACCGGATTACCACCTATTCGAGGGATTGAGCATCAAATTGACTTAATTCGGTGCATCATTACCCAACCGTGCACCATACCGTACCAATCCAGAGGAGACGAAGGAGATTATCGTCAAGTACAGGAGCTGCTCGACAAAGGTTATATACGCGAATCCCTTAGTCCTTGTGCTGTTCCTATTATTCTAGTGCGAAAAAGGATGGTACGTCACGTATGTGTGTTGATTGTAGAGGCATCAATAATATTACTATTCGTTATCGTCACCCTATTCCTAGGCTAGATGATATGCTTGATGAATTGAGTGGCTCTACAATATTCTCCAAAGTTGATTTGCGTAGTGGATACCATCAAATTCGTATGAAGTTGGGAGATGAATGGAAAACAGCATTTAAAACTAAGTTTGGATTATATGAGTGGTTAGTCATGCCTTTTGGGTTAACTAATGCACCTAGTACTTTCATGAGATTAATGAACGAAGTTTTACGTGCTTTCATTGGACGATTTGTGGTAGTCTATTTTGATGATATACTGATTTATAGCAAATCTTTGGAAGAACATTTGGAACATTTACGTGCTGTTTTTAATGCTCTACGTGATGCACGTTTGTTTGGTAACCTTGGGAAGTGCACCTTTTGCACCGACCGAGTATCTTTTCTTGGCTATGTTGTTACTCCACAGGGAATTGAAGTTGATAAAGCCAAGATTGAAGCTATTGAGAGTTGGCGCAGCCCAAAACGGTCACACAAGTGAGGAGTTTCCTTGGCCTCGCTGGTTTCTATAGGCGTTTTGTGAGAGATTTCAGCACCATTGCTGCACCTCTCAACGAGCTTACAAAGAAGGATGTGCCTTTTGTTTGGGGTACCGCACAGGAAGAAGCCTTCACGGTATTGAAAGCTATGTTGACACATGCTCCTTTACTCCAACTTCCTGATTTTAATAAGACTTTTGAGCTTGAATGTGATGCTAGTGGAATTGGATTAGGAGGTGTGTTATTACAAGATGGCAAACCTGTTGCATACTTTTCGAAAAATTGAGTGGGCCTAGTCTGAATTACTCTACTTATGATAAAGAAGTATATGCTCTTGTTAGGACTTTAGAAACATGGCAACATTATTTATGGCCCAAAGAATTTGTTATACATTCGATCATGAATCTTTGAAACATATTAAAAGTCAAGCTAAACTGAATCGTAGACATGCTAAATGGGTTTAATTCATTGAGACTTTCCCTTATGTCATTAAACACAAGAAGGGTAAAGAAAATGTTATTGCTGATGCATTGTCTCGTTGCTATACTATGCTTTCACAACTTGACTTCAAAATATTTGGTTTGGAGACCATCAAAGATCAATATGTGCATGATGCTGATTTTAAAGATGTATTGCAGAATTGTAAAGAAGGAAGAACATGGAACAAGTTTGTCGTTAATGATGGATTTGTGTTCCGTGCTAACAAGCTATGCATTCCAGCTAGCTCCGTTCGTCTTTTGTTGTTGCAGGAGGCGCATGGAGGAGGACTAATGGGACACTTTGGCGTGAAGAAGACGGAGGACGTACTTGCTACACATTTCTTTTGGCCAAAGATGAGGCGGGATGTTGAGCGTTTATTGCTCGCTGCACTACATGTCAAAAAGCTAAGTCACGACTCAATCCTCATGGTTTATATATGCCTTTGCCTGTACCTAGTGTTCCTTGGGAGGATATATCGATGGACTTTGTTTTAGGTTTACCTCGAACAAAGAAGGGAGGATAGCATATTTGTTGTCGTGGATAGATTCTCGAAAATGGCACACTTTATACCATGTCATAAAAGCGATGATCTTTGTTAATGTTGCTGATTTGTTCTTTCGTGAAATTATTCGCTTGCATGGTGTGCCAAATACTATTGTTTCAGATCGTGATACTAAATTTCTTAGCCACTTTTGGAGATGTTTATGGGCTAAGTTGGGGACTAAACTGCTTTTTAGTACTACTTGTCACCCCCAAACCGATGGACAAACTGAAGTAGTCAATAGAACATTGTCTACTATGCTTAGGGCTGTTTTGAAGAATAATAAGAAAATGTGGGAAGAATGCTTGCCTCATATTGAATTTGCTTATAATCGTTCATTGCATTCTACTACTAAGATGTGCCCTTTTGAAATTGTGTATGGTTTCCTACCTCGTGCACCTATTGATTTATTGCCTCTTCCATCTTGGAGAAGGTTAATTTTGATGCTAAAGAACGTGCTGAATTGATTTTAAAAATGCATGAGTTAACTAAGGAAAACATTGAGCGTATGAATGCTAAATATAAACTTGCTGGAGATAAGGGTAGAAAACATGTTGTGTTTGCACGGAGATCTTGTTTGGTTACATTTGCGTAAGGATAGATTTCTGATTTGCGCAAATCAAAGCTAATGCCACGTGCTGCTGGTCCCTTTAAAGTGTTGGAGAAAGTAAATGATAATGCATATAAACTTGAGCTGCTGCAGATTTTGGGGTTAGTCCCACTTTTAACATTGCAGATTTGAAGCCATATTTGGGTGAGGAAGATGAGCTGCCGTCGAGGGCGACTTCATTTCAAGAAGGGAGGATGATGAGGACATCAATACCATTGTTACACCCACAGCCCCTGCTGCTATACATCTTGGACCAATTACTAGAGCTCACAAGACGCCAACTAAATTACCGGTACTTTCGTTTCTTGGTAATGATTCTAATGTTCATGAGAATATGATGCTGCCTAAATTGGATACATTTGTTTTGCTTACAAATGAAGGGCCTAGCTTGGAGAAGGATGAACATTGGAGCAAGAACACACATGGAGTTGATGGCATGCAAGGGGATCAAGAACGGAGTTACAAGTGATGATTTCAGGACTTTGAAGCCACCATAAGGAGTGCATGAAGCCTTGGACGAAATATACAAGATGCCACTTCATAATATTCGTCCATAGGCTATTCTAGGTGCTGCGTCACCTTATTATGGGGCCAGGCCCATGTAATTTCGAAATACATTAGTATAGGCTATTTTTAGAGTCCGTATGTGTGGGGAAACAAGAGATAGGGTTAGTTTCGGACCCCTCCACCAAGGGCCACGAAATTCACCCCCTCTTCCTCCATATATACAGCCCTTAGGGCACCGTTTAGACTTGGGTTTTGTTTAGATCAAAAGTTCGCCATAGCTGCAACTTCGCGTGCCGTTTGTGTTCAACGACCAGACAAAGGCGTCACAGAACCCCACCTTGATCAATAAAGCTTTCATCTTATATTCGCAATATCCAGATTGCAATCTCAGTTTCTTGCTTGTTCTTCGTTTGCTTGCAGGAAATAGACCCTCGTGGTCAGGTTGATCGTGCTCCGGCGTGGTCAATAACCTCTCGGAGTTGGTTTAGCGATTGCTAAGGCGCGACGTCCTCGCACGTTCGTAGTCGGATCGTCAAAGTCAACTTCCACCAAAGCGAAATCCACCATCTCATCGAAAGACGGGACACCTCTGCCTCTATCAGAGGTTGACAAGTATTCATGGGTACCTACACAAAAGAGACACAATCCAAAGAAATTGTGCGCGTGGTAAATGTACACATCATCCATCATGATGTGTATGTGCACGTGTGAGTTAGCACAAGATAAGCAATGCTCAAAGAAATTTGAGGCATCGTATATGAACATGTCATCCATCATGAAAGAATAGTTGTTATGTATGACACGATGGGGACACAAATTGAGCAAACAAGTATATGGCACATCAAAAGCATGTTTGTTCATGGGGAGCATATGGTGCACACAAGTATTGGGATCATGCAATGAATGGGATGGATCAAATTCTCCTAACATGTATGAGGAAACTATGGGGGTCTCCTCATGAGCAATATTGGAAACATCATATGGAGAAAATGGACAACATCCAAAACAATGCATATCCGAAGCTAGGTGGTCATGGCATGGCATATGAGATAAATGATGCAAAGGAGCATATCAATGTCATTACAAGAGAAACAAATGCCAATAACCATGGGCTTGTCATCTATGGCATATGTGCAAATTGGATTTATTTTAATGGCATATGCATAGTCACTATGAAGAGATTGCAAATAAGACATATGGTTGATCTCATGCATAGCATATGACAAGGCAAGCGGGTTATCAAACATGATGTGACCTAAAGAATTGTCACAAGAAATCCTATGTAACATGGCATCACAACTAATAGACTCCACAATAGAATCATCATACTCATCATAAATGGGCAAAACATCGCATGGGGAAATCATACTAACATGAAGCATGGCAATAGGTGGATCAACATCATGCAAGCAATGAATGTCAAGAATGTCCACTAGTGGGACTAGAGCATCACCTTCACCTATGTTACCTTTGTCATTCCACTCAAGTGGTGTAGGTGAGGAGGGAAAGACCAAATGGTGGTCATCATCATCATCTTGATGGAACCATGTGGGCGGTGCATCATATTCCACCATGGCCATCGTCTTGTCCAAAGGGAGGACGAAGTCGGCGAGGATCGGCGCGTCATCATAAATGGGACCTAGCACCAAATGAGAAGACACAATAGAGGTAGAGGTCAAGTTGTTAGAAATGCAAATGGCCTCACGAGACCGATCAACTATCTCACTCTCTCTATGTGGTGGTTCACTCACTCCCTCAAAATAGGTGCACTCAAACTCAAGTATGGTGGAGTCACTCATCTCACTCAAGTGGTGGGGGTTGTGGCTCTCCTCACATGGGAATTGTGGCAACTCATCATGTATGGGGCTAGTGGTGAAGTCACTCTCACTCTCAATATGGTGGCACAAGTCACTCAAGTCATCATACGTCGCCGTGGTCGAAGGGAGAATCCCATGATCAACCATCTCGTCGTGGTCACCGTGGATGAAGGCCAAAGATGGCACATCATCACTCTCGTCGTGGATGAAGGCCGAAGATGGCACATCATCTCTCTCGCCTCCTAAGATGGAAGCATCATCCTTGCTTGCCACTTTGTCGCTAGCCTCCAAAGCTTGGTCCTTGGGAGCATCGTCTTGGAGCTCGTCGGGCTTGGACATCTTGGTGGAACTAGCCTCATGCTTGTCGTAGAGCTTGGTCGCCGTGAAGTTTGCTTGGGGTGGAGAAGCCTTGGCCTTCATGAGTTCTTGTTCTGCCTTGAGAGCACCAATGTAGTAGTCGTCGATGGACTTGTAGTTCTTGAGGACGATGGTCTTGGAGATGTCACAGTAATCCCATCATGAAGTGGAACTTCATCGAAATGGGGTCGCCCACGCTGCTCGTTGCAAAGGCAATCATCATCTCCTTGAAGTACTTGTCGATGGACTTGGATCCTTGGGTGGTGTTCTCCAATTGGCGTCGAAGTTGTTCCGTGTAGGTTGGAGACACAAACTCGCCGCAAAGCTTTCTTCGTCTTGGGCCAACTCATGTCGTAGTACTCGAAGGTGTGTGAAGCCACGATGCCAATGCGTAGTCGTGGAAGTTTCTTGTGGCGCACTTCACTTGATCTTCGGGAGGAACTTGATGTAGCTTGAGGTAGTCATCCATCAAACGCTCCCACTCGAGGTACTCCTCGGGTTCTTGAGTTCCATAGAAAGGAATCGCGTGGTCGATGTCGAGGTCGTAGTAGCTCGTGGAAGTCGTGGTTTTGAGCTTGGGGAGCTTCTCTTGAGCGTAGTCTTGAGGTGCTTGTTGGCGAAGATGCCGTATGTCCGTAGGCGAAGATGCCTTGAAGTCACTTGGCGAAGATGCCAAGGGAGATGGTGAAGTCATTGAGCGGTTGTTGATGTAGAGCTCTTGATCTTCCCGTTCTTGTTGGTGATGGTGTCGATGCCGATTTGATCTTGCCGAAGATGGTAGCTCGGAAGCATGTGCTCTTGAGCGTCTTCTCGAAGATGAGGAAGATCGCTTGTAGGACTTGATGAGGGCTTTGATCTCCTCCATTTTAGCTTGCATCTTGGCGTCGGAGTTGTTGTTCATGGCATCGAACTCGTCGTTGTTGTTGTAGACCGAAGATGAAATGCCCTGCCTATCCATCACAAGACTCGAGTAGAGGTGAGTAGGAAATGAGATAAACAATACCAAGTTACCTTTTCCCAATGTTGAGGATGTATCTCGTTTCACTCAATGTGAGATGAAAGAATAGTGGAATTGGTACCGGACTTGTTCACTCACACCTATCAAGTAAAGCTTATGGTAGAGCTCGGTGAGGATAGTGGCACAAAAATTTAATGCGAAATGTTAGCAAGAGTCAATAATGTTGAAAAAGATTCACAAATTCGCAAGTGAAACAAATGGACCAATAGCAATGAAAGGTACACGGAAACACACACACGGATAGATAAATGGGGTCGTGCAACCAAGGAATGAGCTCAAAATGTGGAATCCACCAAAACGCTCGTGTTGCACAACTCAAGAGAGACGCTAGCACGATTGCTCAATAGGCGGATACGACACTTGTGCACAACCTATAATATGCAAAATGGATATTCTTCTATCCCAAGTATGCTATGTATGTATGGTTCCCGGTGTGTCTCTCAAGCATGATATCATATGATGTAGATTTGACAATCTTATGTGCAATGGGTATGATGCTATGGCACTTGCTCACGAGCTCTTTGCTCTCTTTTTGCTTAAAAGCTTTATTTTTTCTATGGCCACTTTTGTACAATGCACAAACCAAGATAGCAATTGTGTATATGCGGGAACAAACTTGAGGCACAATGGATGATATGATACCAATATGATATGGTATGTATGCTATGGAAGGTATGGACCACTAATGTGCACAAGTAACGTTGCGGCAATACTCAAATGGCTAGTCTCGATAGGTAAGTGACATAAAATGGGCTAGGGGTTAACAAAGCAATTGCAAGGTAATATACAAAGGTGTCGTCGAGGTTACCGTCCTTTCGATGATGAGTGGCGGTGTTCTTGGTGTAGATGAAAGTGCAACTAATCCCCGGGTGGTTTTGGTAATTAATAACAACATATATATCATTGAACTAATAGTTTCTTGAGAATCATTTCAGAAAGTTCAGTGATATGGGTATGGCAATGACTGAAGAAGTGGACCCCTCAAAATGCTAAGGAAAACATTGGCAAAAGCTCAAGACTCCATTTTTGGTTTAGTGATCCAAGATCACATTGAGTCTATAGGAAAGCCAATACTATTAAAAGGGGATGAGGTTATGTTAATGATCTGGTTGCTCAAAGTGCTTAGTGATACATCTCCCAAACCATCAGCAATCTTTCATTCCAATATACACTCATAAGTAATATCGGTCCCACCGATTCCATAAACTCAGTCACACCGAGATGAACCACCTCAGCCACAAAGCCAAACCCTAGAAATTTCGGATTTTCCGATTCGAACTCGGTCTCACGAAACTAGTGTTGCCAAGCTTCAGAACCTTCGTCATCAAATCGGTGTCACCGAGATGATAAAGTCGGTCCCACCGAGATTGGCAAACCCTAGTCTTTGGAAAAATCGGACTCACTCGAGATTGTATTTTCGCTCCCACGAAAAGCCCAACGCTCACAAGATTTGAACTTTCGGTCTCACCGAGTTGTCAACCGGTCGACCGAGATTGGTCAAATGTGTGTAGCGGTTGGATTTTGTGTGGAGGCTATAAATACCCTCCACCTCCTCTTCATTCGTGGAGAGAGCCATCGAAAGAACTACCACTCCTACCTTACATTTCGAGAAGAGAACTACCTACCCTTGTGTTGAGATCAAGTTGCTCCACTCCCACCATATGAAACTTGATTTCTAGCCTTCCCAAGTTGCTTTCCACTCAATCCTTTCTTCCACCACAGCCAAATCAGTGAGGAGAGTTGAGTGTTGGGGAGATTATCATTTGAAGCACAAGAGCAAGGAGTTCATCATCATCAACACCATCTATTACCTTTTGGAGGGTGGTGCCTCCTAGATTGGTTAGGTGTCGCTTGGGAGCCTCCGTCGAGATGTGGAGTTGAACCAAGAAGTTTGTAAGGGCAAGGAGATCGCCTACTTCGTGAAGATCTACCCCAGTAAGGCTAGTCCTCCGTGGGCGTATGCCATGATGGCATAGACAAGGTTGCTTCTTCGTGGACCCTTCGTGGGTGGAGCCCTCCGTGGACTCTCGCAGCCGTTACCCTCCGTGGGTTGAAGTCTCCATCAACGTGGATTGACGATAGCACCACCTATCGGAACCACGAGAAAAAATCTCCGTGTCTCCAAATTGCGTTTGCTCTTCTCCACCTCTCTTTACTACATGTGCAATTTACTTT
Organism: Aegilops speltoides; assembly: GCA_021437245.1. NCBI lineage: Eukaryota > Viridiplantae > Streptophyta > Magnoliopsida > Poales > Poaceae > Aegilops > Aegilops speltoides. Next base: position 23,042 of record JAHHZJ010002642.1, read on the forward strand.
CCGCTGCCAATACTCTAGAATTGCATGTGTAGGGTGATACTTGACTTGATCATCATTGTGAATCTGCCAAAAACTTGTCTTAATCAAAAGGCTAAATTTTTACATTGTCAAGTAGTCTAATCACCCCCCCTCTAGACATACTTTCGATCCTACAAGTGGTATCAGAGCTTTGGTCTCCATTGTATTGGTTTCCATTGCATTGGACTCCATAAGCTTGGTTTCACAACCTAGGAGAGTATGGCGTCTAGTGAGGGTAATTTTCGTAGAGGTCCTTACTTTGATGGTTCAAATTTCGCTAGTTGGAAGCATAAAATGAAAATGCATATTCTTGGACATAACCCTGCCGCATGGGGCATTATTTGTGTTGGCTTGCAAGGTGAATTCTTGAGGAAGGAAAAGTTCGGATCGTGAAGCTACAGCGGATGAATTGCGGATGTTGCAAAACAATGCTCAAGCTTGTGACATTCTCTTCAATGCTTTGTGTCCCGAGGAGTTCAACAAAATCAGCCGTCTTGAGAATGCAAAAGAGATTTGGGATACTTTGGTGAAATGCACGAAGGTACCGAGTCCGTGAAGGAATCAAAGCTAGATGTTCTTCAAGGTCAACTTGACAAGTTCAAGATGAAGGAAGGTGAAGGAGTCGCTGAAATGTACTCTAGGCTTGCTCTCATCACAAATGAGATTGCCGGCTTAGGAAGCGAAGAAATGACCGACCGATTCATCATCAAGAAGATTCTCAGAGCTTTGGATGGAAAGTTTGACACCATGTGCACTTTGATCCAAATGATGCCAAACTACAAGAATCTCAAGCCTCACCAAGTCATTGGAAGAATTGTTGCTCATGAGATGACACTTAAAGATAAGGAAGAGCTTCACCACAAGTCAAGTGGTGCTTACAAAGCTACAAGTGATGCTCCCACAACCTCAAGTGACAAGCTAGTTTCCAATGAAGAGATAAGCCTAATGGTGAAGAACTTCAACAAATTCTACAAGAGTAGAAGCAAGGAAAGAAGCTCAAAGTCTAGATCATATGATGAAAAGAGATCTTCAAGTCGTGATCGAAGCTGCTACAATTGTGGAAGACCGGACACTACTCAAATGAGTGTGTGGTAGAATGTATGAGGCTCGCTCTCAAGAGCTCGAATGGTCGACTCACGTGAAGTGGAAGTGAAACAAAGTCTAAGTATCCTACACATGCGAAACAAAACAAAGAGCGATATGGGCATGGTAGATAAACACATCATTCATCATGATGGTTCTCATCTTTTGCACAAAACCATTAGAAGCACAAGTGCATGAATAATATGATGCAACAATGGCAATATTCATGGCACTAGGTATATGGTGCAAAGAAGTAAGACAAGCATGCTTCACAAGAATTATGTCAAAATCTCCAAATATATGCGAGAATGCTATGGGGGCAATCTCATGAGCAAGAAGAGAATCATTGTTGCACTCAATACATGGCGAATCATCTAACATGAGGGAGCACACATGGAGATATATGACCGAAGCAAGATGAATCATGTGCAAAGCATATAGATGGTTATCATCAACCACATGAGATGAGCAAGTATGACACAAGAGACAATGATCAAGATGTATCATGTGATAGGCATGAGCATATATGTCATCAACCCAAGAAAGCAAGTAGTGGAACATGGGTGATGCAACATAGCAAGCAATCAAAGCAATCAAGTCAAGGAAGCTAGTAGTGCGAAGATGCAACATACTAGAGGAAATCATGGCAATCATGTCATTGGTGCAAATAGTGGGCTGAACAATTCATGTCATAGCACAAGCATGAAAGCAAGATATGAGGACAATAGCATGGGGCAGATGATAAGCATGGCAATAGCAACAAGGATCTCTACCAAGCATGCAAATACACATAGAAATAGCATAATGATGAAACATGGGTAGATGCAAGCAAAGTCCTAGATGCATGGTAAAGTCATAGAAGCAAGCATAGCATGCAAAGTGAACCGCAGTAAAATAAGCATAATGTGAGAAGTGGTAAATGGCCCATAGCCGTGTTGAGAGCCAAGTAGAGGAGTTAGCGTAGTCCTTGCTTGAAGGAGCAGTGGTAAGGATAGTCCACGGGATCTCAAATCGTCATTGCTCTCAAGAGCTCGTTTTGTCAACTTTCGTGGGATTGCGAGGTTGATGAGGACATCAATACCATTGTTACACCCACAGCCTGCTTGCTATACATCTTGGACCAATTACTAGAGCTCGCGCGCACAACTAAATTACGGTACTTTGTTTCTTGGTAATGATTCTAATGTTCATGAGAATATGATGCTGCCTAAATTGGATACATTTGTTTTGCTTACAAATGAAGGGCCTAGCTTGGAGAAGGATGAACATTGGAGCAAGAACACACATGGAGTTGATGGCATGCATAGAGGATCAGAAGCGGAGTTACAAGTGATGATTTCAGGACTTTGAAGCCACCATAAGGAGTGCATGAAGCCTTGGACGAAATATACAAGATGCCACTTCATAATATTAGTCCATAGGCTATTCTAGGTGCTCGTCACCTTATTATTGGGCCAGGCCCATGTAATTTCGAAATACATTAGTATAGGCTATTTTTAGAGTCCGTATGTGTGGGAAACAAGAGATAGGGTTAGTTTGGACCCCTCCACCAAGGGCCACGAAATTCACCCCTCTTCCTCCATATATACAGCCCTTAGGGCACCGTTTAGACTTGAGGTTTTGTTTAGATCAAAAGTTAGCCATATAGCTGCAACTTGCGTGCCGTTTGTGTTCAGCGACCGGACAAAGCGTCCACAGAACCCCACCTTGATCAATAAAGCTTTCATCTTATATTCGCAATATCCAGTTGCAATCTCAGTTTCTTGCTTGTTCTTCGTTTGCTCGCGAAATAGACCCTCGTGGTCGGTTGATGCGATGCTCGGCGTGGTCAATAACCTCTCGGAGTTGGTTTAGCGATTGCTAAAGTAGCGGCGTCCTCGCGCTTCGTGGTCGGATCGTCAAAGTCGACTTCCACCAGCGAAATCCACCATCTCATCGAAGGCGGGACACCTCTGCCTCTATCAAGTGGTATCAGATTTCGAGGTTGCTCGGTGAGATTTTACGATTTAAATAGTTTAGATCGAGTCATTCTTCATACCTACAGTCCACGAAAAGCCAAAAAAAATTAGGGTTAGGTCATCATATCGAACCAATCGAGCCTTTGCATAATCTTTTACGTATTTGCGTTGTTGAATTTGCGGTTGCATCGTCGTGTCTAGTTGCTGGTCTTAGAGTCTAGTCTTTTAGAGTTTGAGTTACGGTCATAAGTTGTCACGCGCCTTCTCATCATCGCCCTGCCATCTACCACCACGCTTATCCGCCAGCTTGAATCCGTATCCATATACCACCACTGCCATATACCACCACGTTGCCATATACCACCATATATCCACCACCAATCCGAGTTCCTTGCGTATTAGATTTGTTTTGGGATCCATCTAATTTCCGATTCGTGTTTCCTTGTCGAGTAGGTTTGGTTCAGCAATCTTTTGCCGTCCGTAGAAAGGTTGGTTTCCAAAAAAAGTCGAAACCACCCTCCGTTTAGGCCCAAAATTTTCCAACAAGCGGGATAAAAAATTTCTGGCTATCCTATTTTTAGGTGTTTCTAAGCGTATTGAGCGATCGCCGTTATAGAAAGTTTTTTGACCCGTTTCGGTTTTGGGTCAGGCGATCGAAAAAAAATTGTCGAAAAATTTCGTGCCCATCCTGTCGGTTTGACTGGGAAGAGTTTTGAGACACTTTCGCCATTATAGTGATTTTCCATAAAAAAAAAGCAGCATAAAAAAAAGCGGTCAAAAAAAAAAAGAGGAAGCGAAAAAAATTCAGAGTGTGCTTTTCCTTTGTTTACGTGCAGCGCCGTGATTTTAGTTAGTGTTCTAGGCTCGCGTCTCTAAGCGGTCTAGCCTAGGACCAGCCATACCGTCGTTGAGCGTTTATTCAACTTTGCATCTCGATTTGATTATTCTGACCCTTTTGCTACCATATTATAAGCCTTCCCAGCTCCACATACATCTCGTCGTGCGTTTGATTCTCCTCGTAATGTCGCTATAGCCAAGCTTTGAGAGTTTGACTACAGCGGTTGCCGATCAACCTTCTCTCTTGGTAAGAACTGGTAAGAATTTGATATTTGCTTCCGGTTTGTGACATCCACACCACCACCACCACTTCCTATTAGTGCAGCAGGATCATATTCTTGTGTGTTTCTATTGCTGCTAACCATGGCGGGAACACAGGCCGATGAGACTGATTGGGAGAACGACAAACAAACAGCTACATGATAAGTTTCACCAAATGATGATTGGACGGTGCAAGATGTGGTAAACAGATTTGTGAGGCCATGGAGAAGATAGATGGCATTGAGAGGCGTTTGAAACAAAGCTTGATAGCAAGTTTGATGAATTGCTCGGCGTTTTCCACAACCACCGGCTGCTATCGCACCTCTACGCGACAACAACTTCGCCCTTCGAATCGGTATGGGCCGAGCTCAAGCGTGTTCCTATTGAGCAGGACAAAATTCTGGTGCGCTGACTCTGCTGTTGGTGCTTCTTTGGCTCCCTTACTGCTGCTGCTATTGGTACAGCGAGGATGATTATGTGGAAGATTATGAGGATGAGGTTGATCAACATCAGAACTCGTGCAACCACCAGCACTAGAACCACGAATCGTCCACATGCAAATAATGGCAATATTAGGGCTCCCCTCAGTGCGAGATCATGACCATCTCCCTAAAGCTGAAATTGAATATTCCACCATTTGAGGGTAGATATGTTCACGATATATATCTTACTTGGGAGTTAGAAAGCTGAACAACGATTTACATGTTTACAATATCACGAGGAGGCGTGTTCCTGCTTCTTGTTTGTGCTTTCACTAGCTTTGCATGTGTTTGGTGGTGCGAACATTGTAGATTATATCTGTTCCAGCTACTTGGGCTGCTTTGAAAACTGCTATGCGTGCTCGTTGGGTTGCACCATATTATCAACGTGAATTACTTCAAAAATTGCAGCGTTTAAGACAAGGAAAAAATTCTGTAGAAGAATATTATCGGGAATTACAAACTGGCTTGATTAGATGTGGTATTGTTGAGGAGAATGAAGCTATGCTTGCACGTTTTACGGGTGGATTAAATAGAGATTCAGACCATTCTAGACTATAAGGATTATAATAATATCACTCGTTTATTCCATCTTGCTTGTAAAGCTGAACATGAAGTCGAGGATCGGCGAGGCATTGGCGTGCACTAACTTTTCTGCAGGTCGACCTTCATCGTGGACACCACGTGCATCATCTACTTCCTTTGCACCATCACCTCCTTGGTGCCACCTCCAACCGTGATACAAGAAGCAGGCACAACCACCACTATCGCCAAGAGCACACTGCCGGGCCTGCCTGAGAGCTCTTCTTCTTCCATGGCGTCAGCAGGGCACACAAGTGATATTATTTGTCGTCGTTGTAAGGAAGAGGACATTTCTTGAGAGAATGCAAATCTCAGCGTGTGATGATTGCTCTTGAGGATGGTGGGTATGAGTCCGCTAGTGACTATGATGAGGAGACTTTGGCTCTTATTACACATGAGGAACACGGTGGAGATGATTCGATCATGAGACACAATACATGGCTCTGAAGATCTTGTGGTATGAATGTTTAGTTGCTCAACGTGTTTTGAGTGTGCAGAGTTACAAAGCTGAGCAAAATCAGAGGCATAATTTGTTCCATACAAAGGGAGTTGTGAAGGCGTTCTATTAGCGTCATCATAGATGGAGGAGCTGCAACAACTTGGCTAGCATGGAGATGGTGGAGAAGCTATCTCTCACCACAAGACCACATCCACATCCTTACTACATTCAATGGTTCAACAAGCGGCAAGGTTAAGGTAACACGTCTTTGTTAGTGTGCATTTTAGTATCTCTACATATGCTGATTATGTTGATTGTGATGTGGTACCTATGCAAGCATGCTCCTTATTACTTGGTAGACCATGGCAATTTGATAAAATTATGTACACCATGGTAGAAACAATCAGATATACTCTTGTTCATAAGGATAAAAATATTACTTTGCTTCCTATGACTCTGAGTCCATTTTGAAAGATGATATTAATAGAGCTAATAAAGCAAAACAGGAGAAAAATAAAGTGAAAATCAGATTGTGGCAAAAGAATTTGAAGCAACACATGAAGCCTAATAATAAACCATCTCTGTTTACGAAATTAAATTGAAAAGTGCATGTTTACTTGCCACCAAATCTGATATTGATGAGCTAGATTTTAGCAAATCTATTTGCTATGCTTTTGTGTGCAAAGAGGCATTATTTTCATTAGGGCGTGCCTTCCTCTTTGCCCCTCTGTCACTAACATTTTGCAGGAGTTACGTGGCGTCTTTCCACAAGGCGTGCCACGGGATTACCACCTATTAGAGGATTGAGCATCAAATTGACTTAATTCCGGTGCATCATTACCAACCGTGCACCATACCGTACCAATCCAGGAGGAGCGAAGGAGATTATCGTCAAGTACGAGAGCTGCTCGACAAAGGTTATATCTGCTGAATCCCTTAGTCCTTGTGCTGTTCCTATTATTCTAGTGCGAAAAGGATGGTACGTCACGTATGTGTGTTGATTGTAGAGGCATCAATAATATTACTATTAGTTATCGTCACCCTATTCCTAGGCTAGATGATATGCTTGATGAATTGAGTGGCTCTACAATATTCTCCAAAGTTGATTTGCGTAGTGGATACCATCAAATTCGTATGAAGTTGGGAGATGAATGGAAAACAGCATTTAAAACTAAGTTTGGATTATATGGTGGTTAGTCATGCCTTTTGGGTTAACTAATGCACCTAGTACTTTCATGAGATTAATGAGCGAAGTTTCGTGCTTTCATTGGACGATTTGTGGTAGTCTATTTTGATGATATCTGATTTATAGCAAATCTTTGGAAGAACATTTGGAACATTTCGTGCTGTTTTTAATGCTCTCGTGATGCCGTTTGTTTGGTAACCTTGGGAAGTGCACCTTTTGCACCGACCGAGTATCTTTTCTTGGCTATGTTGTTACTCCACAGGAATTGAAGTTGATAAAGCCAAGATTGAAGCTATTGAGAGTTGGCGCAGCCCAAAGCAGTCACTGAAGTGAGGAGTTTCCTTGGCCTCGCTGGTTTCTATAGGCGTTTTGTGAGAGATTTCAGCACCATTGCTGCACCTCTCAACGAGCTTACAAAGAAGGATGTGCCTTTTGTTTGGGGTACCGCATAGGAAGAAGCCTTCACGGTATTGAAAGCTATGTTGACACATGCTCCTTTACTCCAACTTCCTGATTTTAATAAGACTTTTGAGCTTGAATGTGATGCTAGTGGAATTGGATTAGGAGGTGTGTTATTACAAGATGGCAAACCTGTTGCATACTTTTACGAAAAATTGAGTGGGCCTAGTCTGAATTACTCTACTTATGATAAAGAAGTATATGCTCTTGTTAGGACTTTAGAAACATGGCAACATTATTTATGGCCCAAAGAATTTGTTATACATTACGATCATGAATCTTTGAAACATATTAAAAGTCAAGCTAAACTGAATCGTAGACATGCTAAATGGGTTTAATTCATTGAGACTTTCCCTTATGTCATTAAACACAAGAAGGGTAAAGAAAATGTTATTGCTGATGCATTGTCTCGTTGCTATACTATGCTTTCACAACTTGACTTCAAAATATTTGGTTTGGAGACCATCAAAGATCAATATGTGCATGATGCTGATTTTAAAGATGTATTGCAGAATTGTAAAGAAGGAAGAACATGGAACAAGTTTGTCGTTAATGATGGATTTGTGTTCGTGCTAACAAGCTATGCATTCCAGCTAGCTCCGTTCGTCTTTTGTTGTTGTTGAGGAGGCGCATGGAGGAGGACTAATGGGACACTTTGGCGTGAAGAAGGCGGAGGACGTACTTGCTACACATTTCTTTTGGCCAAAGATGAGGCGGGATGTTGAGCGTTTTATTGCTCGCTGCACTACATGTCAAAAAGCTAAGTCACGACTCAATCCTCATGGTTTATATATGCCTTTGCCTGTACCTAGTGTTCCTTGGGAGGATATATCGATGGACTTTGTTTTAGGTTTACCTCGAACAAAGAAGGGAGGATAGCATATTTGTTGTCGTGGATAGATTCTCGAAAATGGCACACTTTATACCATGTCATAAAAGCGATGATCTTTGTTAATGTTGCTGATTTGTTCTTTCGTGAAATTATTAAGCTTGCATGGTGTGCCAAATACTATTGTTTCAGATCGTGATACTAAATTTCTTAGCCACTTTTGGAGATGTTTATGGGCTAAGTTGGGGACTAAACTGCTTTTAGTACTACTTGTCACCCCAAACTGATGGACAAACTGAAGTAGTCAATAGAACATTGTCTACTATGCTTAGGGCTGTTTTGAAGAATAATAAGAAAATGTGGGAAGAATGCTTGCCTCATATTGAATTTGCTTATAATCGTTCATTGCATTCTACTACTAAGATGTGCCCTTTTGAAATTGTGTATGGTTTCCTACCTCGTGCACCTATTGATTTATTGCCTCTTCCATCTTGGAGAAGGTTAATTTTGATGCTAAGAGACGTGCTGAATTGATTTTAAAAATGCATGAGTTAACTAAGGAAAACATTGAGCGTATGAATGCTAAATATAAACTTCTTTGGAGATAAGGGTAGAAAACATGTTGTGTTTGCACGGAGATCTTGTTTGGTTACATTTGCGTAAGGATAGATTTCTGATTTGCAAATCAAAGCTAATGCCACGTGCTGCTGGTCCCTTTAAAGTGTTGGAGAAAGTAAATGATAATGCATATAAACTTGAGCTGCTGCAGATTTTGGGGTTAGTCCCACTTTTAACATTGCAGATTTGAAGCCATATTTGGGTGAGGAAGATGAGCTGCCGTCGAGGCGACTTCATTTCAAGAAGGGAGGAATGAGGACATCAATACCATTTTACACCCCCTTGCTATACATCTTGGACCAATTACTAGAGCTCCGCCAACTAAATTACCGGTACTTTCGTTTCTTGGTAATGATTCTAATGTTCATGAGAATATGATCTGCCTAAATTGGATACATTTGTTTTGCTTACAAATGAAGGGCCTAGCTTGGAGAAGGATGAACATTGGAGCAAGAACACACATGGAGTTGATGGCATGCAAAGGGATCAAACGGAGTTACAAGTGATGATTTCAGGACTTTGAAGCCACCATAAGGAGTGCATGAAGCCTTGGACGAAATATACAAGATGCCACTTCATAATATTGTCCATAGGCTATTCTAGTCTTCGTCACCTTATTATGGGGCCAGGCCCATGTAATTTCGAAATACATTAGTATAGGCTATTTTTAGAGTCCGTTGTGTGGGAAACAAGAGATAGGGTTAGTTTGGACCCCTCCACCAAGGGCCACGAAATTCACCCCTCTTCCTCCATATATACAGCCCTTAGGGCACCGTTTAGACTTGGTTTTGTTTAGATCAAAAGTTCGCCATAGCTGCAACCCGCGTGCCGTTTGTGTTCACGACCGGACAAAGGCGTCCAGAACCCCACCTTGATCAATAAAGCTTTCATCTTATATTCGCAATATCCAGTTGCAATCTCGAGTTTCTTGCTTGTTCTTCGTTTGCTTGCGGAAATAGACCCTCGTGGTCGGTTGATCGTGCTCGGCGTGGTCAATAACCTCTCGGAGTTGGTTTAGCGATTGCTAAGGCGCGGCGTCCTCGCCGCGCTTCGTAGTCGGATCGTCAAAGTCAACTTCCACCAAAGCGAAATCCACCATCTCATCGAAAGGCGGGACACCTCTGCCTCTATCGAGAGGTTGACAAGTATTCATGGGTACCTACACAAAAGACACAATCCAAAGAAATTGTGCGCGTGGTAAATGTACACATCATCCATCATGATGTGTATGTCGTGTGAGTTAGCACAGATAAGCAATGCTCAAAGAAATTTGAGGCATCGTATATGAACATGTCATCCATCATGAAAGAATAGTTGTTATGTATGACACGATGGGGACACAAATTGAGCAAACAAGTATATGGCACATCAAAAGCATGTTTGTTCATGGGGAGCATATGGTGCACACAAGTATTGGGATCATGCAATGAATGGGATGGATCAAATTCTCCTAACATGTATGAGGAAACTATGGGGTCTCCTCATGAGCAATATTGGAAACATCATATGGAGAAAATGGACAACATCAAAACAATGCATATCCGAAGCTAGGTGGTCATGGCATGGCATATGAGATAAATGATGCAAAGGGAGCATATCAATGTCATTACAAGAGAAACAAATGCCAATAACCATGGGCTTGTCATCTATGGCATATGTGCAAATTGGATTTATTTTAATGGCATATGCATAGTCACTATGAAGAGATTGCAAATAAGACATATGGTTGATCTCATGCATAGCATATGACAAAGCAAGCGGGTTATCAAACATGATGTGACCTAAGAATTGTCACAAGAAATCCTATGTAACATGGCATCACAACTAATAGACTCCACAATAGAATCATCATACTCATCATAAATGGGCAAAACATGCATGGGAAATCATACTAACATGAAGCATGGCAATGGGTGGATCAACATCATGCAAGCAATGAATGTCAAGAATGTCCACTAGTGGGACTAGGCATCACCTTCACCTATGTTACCTTTGTCATTCCACTCAAGTGGTGTAGGTGAGGAGGGAAAGACCAAATGGTGGTCAT